>JAOWBW010002369.1:0-48037 GCA_026119855.1 Campanula takesimana
CTTGTTCAAATTGCCGAGCTGACGAAAGGACAACTTGGTCTTTTTCTTCTGTGCATCAGCCACGAGTTGCTCTCCATGACCACTCATATCTGCACGAGAAATAATGAAACAATTAGACTCCGATGAGATAAGACTGAGAAGTACAAGTTTAAATTTTCACCCCGAAATGCTCGAACTTCCAACACGGTGCAGACGAGCTCAAACACAAGAGGCAGTCCACCTCGAATACACAACCTTCATGCATCACCCATCCAGGATAACGACGATCTTGAGCTATGGAGACAAGGGGCTCGATTCCCTCATCATAACAGCCAGCCAAACCAGCTCGCGCGAAATAACACGCCCGTGTCTCAAGCTCCTCCCAGTTCACTGCCCAATCATCTCCCTCGTGGGGACCAACCAGTTGAGTTAATGCCTTCTCTAAGTCATCGCTCCAGTCAGGCTCCCATACTTCCGAACCCCGACAAGTTTTCCCTGAGAACAGTCAAACTCCCATCCATTCCTGCTCTCAACCAATATTATATGGTTAGCAAAGGAGTTGAGCTCCCTGAAAGGCATGCAGCAAACGAGGAGCGCTGGGGACAGCACCCAAACAGACCGTTTTATAAGGGGGATCCGCTCCCTTGCTCTTCACTCGGGATATCCTAAAGAACTTCCTGAACACGCTCATACATGGTTCAAAACAAGATGGCGACAAACAACCAAAAAACTGTTTATCGATCTGATGGCATTAGCCACGAGCTGGATGGGTACCGACGCGGTTCCTGTCAAAAACTGATTAAGGAAAGGGTCCATAGGCAGCCTAAGGCCCTGTTCAAACTGACCGACTAAAAGGCCACTCGCTCTTTATCCCTTATAATGAATCAATGGGCATGCTCCCTTTGGGAACGTAAGTTATTTTGTAGTCAGCTCGGCTTATTCTGTACTCCGAGTATACTTTATTGACTAGCTTTATTTGATACGCCGTTGGTCGGTGGTGGGGAGAGACACGCTGCAAATCACCGGATGAAGGTTCAGCGCCCAATTGGCGAGAAGACATAGGTGTGGCCGACCGAGCAAGTTCCTTCTCTATATAGTCAAAACCCATATTCTCAATAATTCTACTGTCCGCCTCATCCTCATCATCGACCTCAACATGCATTCGACTTTCCACATCACATCCTCCATCCTCGCTCCTTGAGACAGTATCTTCTTCGCCCTCTAAGGGAAAGGGTCTCGTGCTCGTTTCCTCAACATGGCGATACGAGGGAAATGGGGTCTACGTCGAGCACCACCTCGTCCGAGGCAAGCTCAAACTCATTTCGGGATCATCAACGAGCATAAGTTGGTGCGGGAAGCAGACCCAACCTTTGTTGACGAATCCTTCTGAGACATACCTGCAAGAGAGTAACATGGGGGGCCAGACCCCGTATCAAAAGCCGAGCTGAAGCTCGTTTGGGGCCCAGACCCCCTACGGAACTGGCGCGCGCTAAAGTAAACGGGGAAGAGAATTTCCCCCCAAACGTATAATACGTTGCTAAGTGCCCAAGGAGGATATTAAAACTCGTAAGGTGCACCATGCTAGGATCATCACGACCTAGAAATTCCTCGCCATTAAAAGCGGGCAGTTTCAGATCGTCCGTAATTTGGTGGGACCCCAGAAACTTCCGAACGGCCCCTAAGCTCAACCTTTTCCAACCACCTGGCGCACTAACATACACCAGCTTGGTCTGCTCATGATAGCAAAAACTCCGGCGGCATCTCTGAAGAAATAGCCTGTTACTTGCCGGAAAACGCTTCGCCGGCACCGGAAAATTCAAATTTCCGGCGACGCAACCCAGAAAAAGAGAAAAAACAACAAAAAAATCCGAAAATAAACGGCGAAGTTAAGAGCACAAAGCAATTTACCTGGTTAGAAAAGGATTGAACGGTAATGAACAGTGAAAGACGTCGAAATATTTGTCGCCGGCGAAGCTTCTAGGGGTCGTTCTCTCTTCTCTGAGGGGCGCAAAGTGACGGACGGAGGGGGGAGGCAAAGGGTTTTATATTCTCAAAACGGGTCAAACCCGTGAACCGACCCGAACCAACTGACGACCCATTGGATCAATCATTCAAACGTCCTTTCCGTGCCTCGATTACCCAAACGGCGCCGTAGCTCAGAAGACACCCCAAACATCCCATCGTCCTTGTCACACCTAAAAGCCTGCAACCGCCAGTCTGATCGTCCATTGATAAGGCACCACGTGTCCTAGCGGCTACGGATCATCCGCTTGGGAAGAGCACTCTGTCAGATCGCTAAAAACTCGTGCTCAGGAACTTACCTCGCTTCAACAAAAAGCAGCGAGCCGGGGGAAAATATGTTGATATGTTTAACTTCCCACGTACGACTTCAAGGAATTAATGGCCAAGGAACGTCCCTAGCAAATTGGGAGATGCTTCCAGCTCTCAACTCGTTCGAGCAAGAAGCAGGGGGCCATTGAAAGGAATTACCCTAACAGGCCGCCTATCAGGTGGACCGGGCATAATTAAGGCCGTCCCACGAATGGGCCCAACACTTGAGCCCAGCTCGCCCCCGATCTGGGATGGAGGTCAAGAAGGATCTGATGAGAATAATCCAAAACCAACTCGCCTGTCAAATCGTTCCAGCTCGTGTAATTCACCGAGCTCGATGTATCGACCTAAGGACAAGGAAAGTTACCGTCAATCAAGTTGTTGGTCCAGATCGTGACGACCGACCAGTCTAGCCTTCCAGAAGAGCCCAGTGACCGTTCCCTTCTGCTTAGGTCCGGCCCACTAAGGCTAGCTGGGCTTCAGTTTTCAATTCGAAAACCTACTATGGATAAGGATGACTCGAGTGACTTCAGACAAGGACATAGCTGACCTCATCCTATCCATAACTTGGGGAGAAGGCCAGTCTTCTATAAAAGGGGACTCCAACATCCATTTCACAGGTTCACACTCTCACTCACTCTATAGTCTTTCTATCCCTGAACGGACTAATTTACTCTCACGCCGGAGGGTCTTTGCCGTGCAACCCCGGCTAAGCTCACGGTGTTCATTTTGCAGGTCTTAACTAGCATTCCGGGTATCCAAACCACTGATCCGGCCTTGATCACATTTTGTGCGTGATCAGGAAGTAATGCCATGTAAGTTCTCTTCCCTATCTAAAATGCTTGTTTTAAAGGGAAAAAAATCAGATATTCAGGATAAGGATATGCATTTGGTCATGGAGTGGGTTGTGTAGAGTGTTATATATCCATCTTACCCGATTGATCTTGCGTGGTGCAGCTCAAGTTCAAAATCTGCAAGAACTGTATCTTCACTCTCAATGCGCACCCAAACTCTTAAGCTCTCATTTCGATTCTGGTATTAAGGTTGGTATACAATTTGTTGAGCTTCAGATTTTGTGGAGCGTGTTATTCCAGAAACTTTACGGCTTAGATTACCATGTCGTATTATATGGAACTGTTATGTAGCCAACATGGTAAGCAATTGTGGTTCAATATTTGAACAGTGATGGTTTAGTGTGTGGTGAACAATTGTGGTTTAACATTTGAGCCAAATGATTTTTATTGAGGACATATACAAAATAGGTGGCTATGAGAAGATTAACACGAAGACAGAACGATAACGATTCTTTACTGGTCTATGGGGAGGTAGGTGCTGCTGGATTTCCCCGTGGTGGTGGAGACTTGTAGAGATTCGTTATGATTCTGTCCAGATTCACCGTGATTCCGTTGCTATGTGTCTAGTGATTAGGTGTATATTCCTCATGATCATCTTGATCTGCTTTCCTTTTCTTTAGAACATCGATTAGGATACAAAATCATATCAGATCATATGCTAGCATTAGTATAGCAGTATATATGCATGTATCTCTCCTGTACCATTTACACAAGCATGAAATATATAGAAAATTGCTCTCGAATTGTCAATCTTTTCATGGCATCAGAGCTGGTGTCCATATAAGCTTCCGCAAAATCATTCATTGTCACAGCCATGACAGGGACCAGTGGAACCAATCCATAAGATAACGCTGGTAACACTGCTGGTGGAGTCAAGGTGGATGTGATGTCCCCATATTACATTTCAGCCTCCGATAGTCCAAACATTGTCTTCGTTAGCGATCTTCTGCGAGACGGGAAACAATGCAGACTGGGCGGATGAGATGAGCAACGCTTTGTTTGCCAAGAACAAGTTCGGGTTTGTTGATGGAACAATCCCAATTCCCAAAGAAGGTGCAGCAGATTTGCTATTGTGGAAACGATGCAACGCTATGGTCAAAGGGTGGCTGACACAGTTCCATGGAAAAGGAGATACGTAGTAGTGTCAAGCATGCCACAACGGCGCAAGCAATCTGGGAAGACCTACGCGAGCGCTTCGGAAGTGAAAGTGCCCCAAGAGCGTATGAACTGAAGAGAGAGATAACTCTTACTAGGCAAGAAAAGCTCTCAGTATCGGCATACTACACTAAGCTCAAAGGGTTATGGGATGAGATACAAGCAATCTCACCTATTCCGAAATGCAAGTGTGAAGGGTGTAGCTGCGATGTCTCTAAGCAACTGGTAGAGATGAGGGAGAAGGAACGTCTTTATGAATTCCTCATGGGCTTGGATGAGAGTTTTGGCACAATTAAAACTCAAATCCTTAGCACCAAACCTGTGGTTTCTCTTGGGATGGCGTACCACCTGGTTTTAGAAGACGAACGGTAGAAACAAATAACTACTGCTGGAAAACTGAACATCAAGGCGGCAGCATTTCAGGCTCACGGTTTTAGGCGACAAAGCAAGGAGGAAGAGAAGACTGGACAGAGGGAGAAACCTAAGTGCACTCACTGCAGAAAATTTTATCACACTATTGAAAATTGATATGAAATCATCGGGTACCCAGAAGGTCGTAAGAAAGGGGGAGATAACCGAGGCAAGCAAAAGACGACAGGGAAGTCAGCACATCTTGAAGCAAGTGAAAACAATCCAATACCAGTTCTCTCGGCCAAAGACTATGCAACACTAGTCCAGTACATAAATGTGAAGTCAGACAAGGCGATTGGTGAGCAGAACAGCAACATACCTATAGCAAATATGGCTGGTAAGAAGAATACATATACTTCTTGGATAATTAATTCAGGTGCCAGTGAACACATCACGTGCGACGGGACAATTTAATCAAAAGCGATCCGAGACGGAGATGCCAGTCAAAATTCCTAATGGGGATACAATCCCTGTCAAAGGCATTGGCAGCACGAATTTACCAAATGGGTTGAAAAATAATCATGTCCTAAATATACCTGCCTTCAAATGCAATTTACTTTCAGTTAGTAAATTGACAAAAGATTTGAATTGTGCTCTATTTTCTTCCCGGACTTTTGTGTGATGCAGGACTTAGCTTCGAGGACTCTGATTGGGACGGGTAAGCGCTACGATGGTCTGTATTACATGGAACCGGCATCAAAGGTTATGCCCTAGGCCCTTGAGAAATGCCTATGCGTTATATCATAGCTTCATTGTTATAGAGATAACAAACTCGATTATTATATCTTTTTCATGTTTATTATAATAATCATTGTCCCTAGCACTTATGAAGGACTAGCATGAGTTTAATGGATAATCATATGATGATTATAGCGCATAGGATGCGGATTAAACTTGTGGGTACATGTTGGAGAACAAGTACTGGATAGACCTGTTATGAGATTTATGTCATGGTCAAATGTCATAATTAAATCTCATAATAGTTATATCATTTATCCTTAGACCTGAGATTATCATAGTCTTCCACATTATGAACATTATGTTTGACGTACTCAAACGCTACCCCTAACCGGGTGGTTATAAAGGCTACGATTGGCATAATCGGATTCTTGTAGGGAAGAATGATAATTCAAGATGGAATATGTCCCTCTCTCAAGAGAGATATTTGCTTGGCCACTCGATGAGTGAGATTGATAATAGTGTACGCCGTACCTAAATGAATTGAAGTGTTCAATGTTATTTGCTCATACCAATCTACTCGGGATCGAGGAAGCATTGGACAACATAAGTTGACGTGGACCATGACTTATGTCCAATATGATATCACGTGACAAAGGGATTGTGATATGTTCTATAAGGTTACTTTGGACTTTCAAAGTTATACTAATTGGGTAGTCATAATGGCTTGCTAGAGTCCGCTTATGACTTACGGGTTCTGACTGGTTCGGACTCGTTGCCAACATAGTATAATCCTATTGGGTCACACACAATAGAACGGATTGAATAAAGGCACAAAAAACGGGAAAAACTGGATCCTGCTGGAAGGATCCGTACGGATGGTTTGGGAGCCACCCAACCAATCCGTACGGATAGTTTGTCCAGACGGAAAACAGTTTGTTCAGATCTCTTGTTTGACAAGGAATCCTAATCCCAAAAGGAATTAGGTTTATACCCTATTATATATGTGTGCAGTCGGGTTGAGAAAGCTAATGGTTGATTTTAGAAATCCTAACATATTGTTTGAGAAGCAATTACACACATATAGAGGGGATTATTAGTTTTGAGATTTAGAATCATTAAAACTCAATAATCAAAGAGAAAATAATTCCTATGAAGAAATCGTTTCTTCATCAAGCCTTGGGTCTAGCAATCCAGATCAAGAAGGTGTTCTTGATATCCGTTCGACGTGTGGATACCGATAGAGGGTGTTTGCGATTAGCACCTCAAAGTCCGTGTTCATGGATTCGATCTTCAAGGGTATGTTTTTTCCATCTTGTATTTAATTTAATCAACATGCATGGATCCGGGCTCATGGGTGTTTGATTATATCTGTTTATTCCGCTGCGCATGATGCATCAAAACCCAACAGTGGTATCAGAGCCCCGTTCGTTGTTGATTATTTTAGTATATCATGTTGAAATTGTTTAATTCGATTATATGATATCTACATGATAATAAGATGGATATGTGATTTGAGTTTTATATGAGATATAAATTTATGAGCATGCTGATATGGGGTTTATGTGATTATTAAATTGATTTGATCTATATGAATAATTGCATGTTAGGATTATCAATAAATAATTAGATTATGTGTATTGATAATTTAGATCTAATTTATATATGTAATAAATTGTTTATTCATGATATTGATTAGATCTAATTAAATTCGTAATCTGTAAATTCATGTTTTTGTAATATGATTATGTATAAACATGATATTAGATTTGGTCGAATTTTGAAATTCTGAAAAAAACCTAGAAATCTGGGATCCTACCAGTGGATCCGTACGGATGGTTTGGATGATGCTAAACTGATCCTACGGATAGTTTGGAAATTCTCAGATTTGATTTTGTTTTCTGGTGTTCAGATTGTTCTGTAAATTGTTTACATAATTCGAAACTGGAAACTGCTTTCAGACGGATGGTTTTCTAAACCGTGTTTCCTGAAACAGTTTTCGGCCAAAGAATTCAGAAAGCATGCAGAAATCAGAGTTCTAAAGAGTTTAGAATTGCTGTAATCTGTGAGATTAAGAGACAATGAAAGGGTCTTGAGACATGTGACCAATCTATACGGGAATGTGGATGCCTTTTGGCTTAGTTTTGACCGTATAGAGAAGTTACTTGGTTCCTTGATCTTTGTACGGAAATGTGGATGCATTTTGGCTTAGTTTCGGCCGTACGGTTTGTGCTTTCAATTTCAAGATGCTCTGCAGATACAGTTCCAGAATTATGAATAGTTCAGAGTTTCTGTGACCTGTATGATAAAGCTGTACGGATGAATCTGGAAGCTGCCAGAGACAACCGTACGGATAGTTTGGGCGTTACTGATTCCGATCTCTTTCAGACGGTAGGTTTTAGAAACCGTGTTTCCTAAAACAAATTTCAGTTCATAAGTCCAGACAGTTAATGAGATCAGAATCTTAAAGGAGTTTAAGATTGGTGTAATCTCAAAGTTTCAGAATTTATCCCTATAAAAGGTGCAAATTGTTTGCAATAGAAGGAAACTAAATTTGGATTAATTTATTGCATGGACCAATGGCAGGCTTACGCCTTGTTTCTGGGAATGCGAATGAAATATCCAATCTTTAAATTGTTTATAGATAATTTAGATTACGTCCCCATAATTTTGCTTCGTAATTGAATCACAAGATTTTGCTTCTGTCAATTAATTTGATTAGTTGACATCCATCATGCAAAGACTATATTATATTATGTTTGACATAATTAAATATATGATGCATGTCTCTATGTTAAATGAACCTTCTTTAAAACTTAAGTCATGTGCCAATCCATTATTAAAACACTTGTGAGTACACCGGGTATTTTTATGTGGGCTCTGTCAAAGTGAGGTGCATTAATTCTATCAGTGTATGAGCAAGATGAGGAATGAGAGTTTCCTATGCGTTTAACGTGGTTTGACTTAATTAAGCTATCAAAAGACAAAGTTTTGGGCCTAAGGCGCAAGATGAGATTAAAACATGTTTGACATAAGATGTCTAACAAATCTCATAAAGGATCTAAGAATCATATATGATATGATTGACAAGGAGTTGTCTACCTAATTAATTTAATTTTGAGCAGTATCGCCAAAGCGGACTTGAAATTAAATTAAAGTTGGATCTTAGCCTACTTAAATTATATTATACAATTGTTGTATTTGAAGGTGTATAATTTAGTGGGAGTATTTATGAAATACATTATATGTCTCTAAATGATAATGGTATGAAATATATGTGTATATTTATTTGCATATTTTGTAGAATGTCTTAAACTATCATTATGTGTAATCACTGCAATAGACCCCATTTAAAGAGAATAAGATTAACTTCTTTGACCTAGTCATGAGCTTAAGAATTGTTCTAAAGCAAGAACGGAAGTTATGAATTCTTAATAAATCCTATTCCTAAGAAACCTTATGCCTTAAGGGTGGACAAAGACATTGATTAGAAATATGTGGATGATTCTATAGATGTCAATTGTCCTACGACTTGCTATCATATGATCGGAACTTTAGAAGTATCTGAAACATATGAATGCTTATGCGATAATCAATTATGTAGGAAGAGTTCCTACAAGCAAGAAAGGCAAATAAAGTTTGAGATTGATTAAGAGCCTAACATTCATGTGATGAATGAAAGATATATTAATAAGTTCTCATGTTTTGAACATGGAGAGACATATTAATTACCTTAGTTGGCTTGGTTATCAAGTTAGTTTGGAACTAACAAACGGATTTGATATTAATTTATAAGCGACATTTGATGTTTAAAATGTTGTGTCTTAATATTAAATGGAAACCTTCTCAAACTTTAAGGTTAATAAGGACAAGGATTTAATATAAAGGCAAGACAAGAGTTGTCAAGCCTAAAGGAAATATTTATGGCGAAATCTAAAATCCAAAGAATGTAATCTCTACCTTGGCAATAGGATTGACCGTTGGAGAAATTACAATTTGAATTAGAAGATCAAAAGAAAGGGTAGTTGGACTACCACTTCAAGTATTTATGTTAAAATTCTACTTAAAAAGGTAAAGATTAACCTATGTGTTGATAATGATGTAATGGTTGCAACATTAATCATAGGAACTTGCGAAGTGTCTTCACCTATTGGGTTCATATTTGTTTTGAACAAATATCATGATGTTTCCACTTTAAGTAGAAATATTTTTTTTTCTTCATTACAAGATTATGGATATTTCCTATTTCGAATAAGAAAGTGTTCCAATAAATATGATTTGCTTTATTGTATTGCTATTCATATAAATGGGACTTTATATCCTTATCTTGGAAGAACAAAAATAATGAGTATAACGTAAATAATGGAAATCTGAATCTAAGGGTGTAAGCGTTGCATTCTTAAAAGCATTAATGTCTATATCAAATGAAAAGAAACGCATATCTAAAATTCCATGGGACGGAGTTTTAAATTTTCATGATTTCGAATCATGTGATTTATATGAATCTTGTAATTGATTAAGACACCTCTTACTAATAGTAGTAAAAGGAAGTACTCTTTTGGACTAATACATATTGATGTATCTAGTTCATTAAAGTAACAATGCTTGGAAAAGGATTTCAAAATCTCATGGCAAAAGTATTATTGTGCTCTGATCTGATCAAAGTGATGAATATTTGAGCCTTGGACTTTATGAGAATTCTGCAGAAAGTCTGCAGAATAAGAGAACAGAATCTGGGAACAACCACCGTACGGCTACAATTTAGGTGCACGCCTAATACTGAGCCGTACGGCCCCTATTTACAGAAACATGCTGATTGTCTGCAAACTGCTGTTTTTCGCCTCATGATAAGTCAAACTGATCTTTAATTATCCTTCTGGATTTAGTGCTAGAAATAGCTGCGCTTACACTAAATTGAGTTTCATCTAAGGAGGTTCGACTGATGCCATATGAGATATGGAATGAAAGAAAAACTTGGTTTGTCTTTCATAAAGATTTTTGATGTGATGCTTTTGAGGAAAAGTGTTGTCTGGGACAAAATCACACCAAAATCCTATAAATGTAATTTCATGGGATATCTTAATAGTATTGATTTTACACCCTTTAAAGAGTAAAATCGTTTGTTACTCTAAATAGCACTTTCTAGATAAAATCGTTTATCTCTAAAGAACTAGTGGGAGTAAAATGTATCTCGAAGAGTTCGAGACCCAGAAAATGACATGGAACCTAAGATGGAAGTTGAATAAAGTTTCACAAGGAGTTGTGGAAATTCGTTCAAGTATACACAAGAAATTTGCATAACTGATAGGATACTATCTATAACTAGAAATATTGATTTCTCGTAATAGAAAGTAATTGGGAATATATCATTGCGAATGATTGACCTATTACCTATCAAGATGCAAAGTCCGCTCCTGATTTAGATCAATGACTTGGAGTCATAAAGTCTAAAAGTGCAATCCATGTATCATAATCAAGTTTTGAACTTGATTGTTATACCCTAAGGCTTAAAAACCATAGGATAGAAAATGAGTTTTCTTTGAGAAAACGTACATGGATCGCAAGGTGCATATTGATAAAGCACGACTAAATGAGTAAAGTTAATTCATAATGTTGATTATGATGAAACTTTATCACCCATAGTCATGCTTAATATTATTAGAATTCTTATTGTCATGACTTCATATTTTGAATATGTAATATGACAGATGGATGTCAAAACTATATTCCTTAACAGGAACTTACATTAGGATGTGTTTGATACAACCAAAAAGTTTTGATTGATCCATAAGATTCTAATAAAATATACAAGTTGCAGAAATTCATGAGATGGATTGAAGCAAACTACTTGGAGTGAAATTTCATTTTGATGAAGTATTCAAAGAGTTTGAATTCATCAAAGGTGAGACTTGTGATTACAATAAATTTAGTGGGAGCGTAATATTATTCCTAGTCATATATATGTGGTTGACATATAATTCATTCTGAAAGAGTTTCTAAATGAAAGACTTGGATAAAGCCACCTATATCATTGGAATTTAGATTTATGGAGATAAATCTAAAACGTTGTTTGGTTAAAGTCAAAGTACTAGTAAAGACAAGATAGTGAAAAGTTCACTATGCAAGACTCTTGGAGAGGTTACTTGTGAAAGTCTAATGGCATTAATCTTTACAAGATTTAGTCTTACTGGAAGACTAATGAGCAAGAGTACATGATTAGGATTCCATATGGCAATTGGATCTATCATGTAAGTCATGTAAATGTACTAAGACCGTATGTCTCATATACTTGGAGTATGATGAGATGATACCAATCGGATCCTAGTGAGAGTCACTAGTTAAGAAACACTCTTATGTTCTCTAAAAGAACTAAAGGATGCGTTCTTGATCTTTGATGGAATAAAAGATGACTTGTAATAGTTACATAGATGCATTCTTACAAACCAACAAAGATAAATATTGCAGTATAAATACATGTTTACGTCTAATAATGGTGTTAGAAGAGTTCTAAATGGACCATTACTATTCTACAAAAGGTTGAGTATCTAGTGGCATGAGATGCAACTAGAAAAATTTTAAGATTAAGATTCTAATTAGTAAACTAGAAATCGTTTCTAGTGTCACTAATTTAATGTACCTTCATTGTGTCAATAATCGTTATTACACAAGACAAGGGACTAATATCTTATCTAGACATATACTCAGACATTTCTATCTTACTCGAGAAATCGTCAAAGATGGGAGATGTCAAAATATGCAAATACCTCATGATAATAACAAGGATAATTATCCTACATAAGCTCGTTTGCAATTATGATGGAGATCATAACTAAGCTCAATGGGTATTAGATAAGCGTTGATTGGGCCTAGTGCAAGTGGGAGATTGTTGGATATTATGCCCTAGGCCCTTGAGAAAGGCCTATGCGTTATATCATAGCTTCATAGAGATAACAAACTCGATTATTATATCTTTTTCATGTGTATTATAATAATCATTGTCCCTAGAACTTATGAAGGACTAGCATGAGTTTAATGGATAATCATATGATGATTATAGCGCATAGGATGCGGATTAAACTTGTGGGTACATGTTGGAAAACAAGTACTGGATAGACCCGTTATGAGATTTATGTCATGGTCAAATGTCATAATTAAATCTCATAATAGTTATATCATTTATCCTTAGACCTGATATTATCATAGTCTTCCACATGATGAACATTATGTTTGACGTACTCAAACGCTACCCCTAACTGAGTGGTTATAAAGGCTACGATTGGCATAATCGGATTCTTGTAGGGAAGAATGATAAGTCAAGATGGAATTTGTCCCTCTCTCAAGAGAGATATCTGCTTGGCCACTCGATGAGTGAGATTGATAATAGTGTACGGCCGTACCCAAATGAATTGAAGTGTTTAATGTTATTTTCTCATATCAATCTACTCGGGATCGAGGAAGCATTGGACAACATAAGTTGACGTGGACCATGACTTATGTCCAATATGATATCACGTGACAAAGGGATTGTGATATGTTCTATAAGGTTACTTTGGGCTTTCAAATTTATACTAATTGGGTAGTCATAATGGCTTGCTAGAGTCTGCTTATGACTTACGGGTTCTGACTGGTTCGGAGTCATTGCCAACATAATATAATCCTATTGGGTCACACACAATAGAACGGATTGAATAAAGGCACAGAAAACGGGAAAAACTGGATCCTGCTGGAAGGATCCATACGGATGGTTTGGGAGCACCCAACCAATCCGTACGGATGGTTTGTCCAGATGGAAAACAGTTTGTTCAGATCTTTTGTTTGACAAGGAATCCTGATCCCAAAAGAATTAGGTTTATACCCTATTATATATGTGTGCAGTCGGGTTTGAGAAAGCTAATGGTTGATTTTAGAAATCATAACATATTGTTTGAGAAACAATTACACACATATAGAGGGGATTATTAGTTTTGAGATTTAGAATCATCAAAACTCAATAATCAAAGAAAAAATAATTCCTATGAAGAAATCGTTTCTTCATCAAGCCTTGGGTCTAGCAATCCAGATCAAGAAGGTGTTCTTGATATCCATTCGACGTGTGGATACCAATAGAGGGTGTTTGCGATTAGCACCTCAAAGTCCGTGTTCATGGATTCGATCTTCAAGGGTATATTTTTTCCATCTTGTATTTAATTTAATCAACATGCACGGATCCGGGCTCATGGGTGTTTGATTTTATCTGTTTATTCCGCTACGCATGATGCATCAAAACCCAACAGGCTTTGTCTGATTGATCCGCAAGTTTGGCATAAGAGACTAGGGCACACATCGGCATTGAAGTTCCCGTATTTTAATGGTATTTGTGGTAATAATGTAAAGGATGAAACTTTTTGTGATTCCTGTTTTAGGGCAAAGTTGACTAGACTCCCTTTTCCAGTTAGCAGCATAAAAACAAAGGCATGTTTTGATTTAATTCATTGTGATATATGGGGTGCGTACAAAACACTTTCATTTTTTGGTGATCATTATTTCTTGTCAATTGTTGATGACTTCAGTAGGGGTGTTTGGGTTTTCTTAATGAAGCATAAATCTGATGTGCACCGTTTTCTCACTATGTTTTGCAACATGATCCACACTCAATTGGAACAAGGGTTAAAAGAGTTCGGACTGATAATGGTCTTGAGTTTCAGTCCCAACAAATGACAGATTATTACATTGAGCATGGTATGTTGCTTGAAACATCTTGTACATATACCCCCCAACAAAATGGTGTGGTGGAACGTAAGCATAGGCACATCTTAGAAGTAGCAAGGGATTTACGTTTTGAGGCTGGTCTCCCAATGAAATTTGGGGAGAATGTGTTTTGACTGCGGCGTATATCATAAATAGACTGCCCTCAAAATTGCTTCATAATAAAACCCCTTATGAAATCATTTTTGGTAAAAACCCCTAATTATAACCACCTTCGTATCTTTGGGTGTCTTGCTTATGCTAAGGATAACAGAAGAGGGAAGGATAAGTTCGATGAAAGAGGTCGACCGTGTGTTTTTGTGGGATATCCCTATTCGCAAAAGTGTTATCGAGTATTTGATCTGACAAAACAAGTTTTTACGTCTCGAGATGTGAAATTTGTCAAAAATGTCTTTCCACTTAAGGAGATTACTCTCGAAAAGGGAGTAAGGGATTTGACCTACCAACAACAGGAGGATGATTGGGAGGAAGGCATACACGGCACAGTTGCCTCACACGAAAATAGCCATGATGATGTATCCGTGTCTTTTAAAAGGCATGCAACAGATTTACAAGAAACAGATCAGCAAACAACACAAACAACACAGCCCACACAACTACTTGGTCACGAGAATCTGCGAAGGAGTGAGCGAGCAAAGAAACAACCCAAGCATCTGGATTCCTACGTCCTTGACATGTCGAGTTCCATAGACCATGCGCAGCCCGCCGACAATTCAGAGAACTCGACGGTATATCCTCTATCTCACTTTGTCTCTTATAGACGATTTTCTTCATCTCACAAAGCTTTTCTTGCGGCCATCACTTCACACAATGAGCCTAAATACTACTATCAGGCTGTTAAAAGTGAACATTGGCGTGAAGCAATGAAAAGGGAAATACAAGCTTTGGAATAAAATGGTACGTGGACACTTGAGGAGCTTCCACAAGGAAAAAATCCAATCGACTCAAAATGGGTTTATAAGATCAAATATAAACCTAATGGTGAGATCGAACGGTACAAAGCTCGTTTGGTCGCGAAGGGATTCACTCAAGTTGAGGGCATAGACTATCATGAGACTTTTGCACCCATCGCGAAGTTGGTGACAATGAGAAGTCTTCTAGCTGTGGCAGCCAAGAAGAGGTGGTCTATTCATCAACTCGACGTTAATAATGCCTTCCTATATGGTGACTTAGAGGAAGACGTGTACATGAAATTGCCACAAGGATTTGCCAAAGATGGAGATGCGCGTGTGTGCAAATTATGCAAATCTCTATATGGGTACGTTAAGCATCAAGAAATTGGTATCACAAATTCACTCAAGCTTTACTCAATGTGGGCTTTCGTCAATCCCGTGCTGATCACTCTCTATTCATTTATAAAAAGGATGGAGTTTATGTGGCAGGACTTATATATGGGATGACGGTGCTCGTTGGGAATAACAACTCCAAAATCTCTAGTGTGAAGTCATACTTGAATGAACAGTTTAGTATCAAGGACCTCGGACCCTTACAATACTTCTTGGGAATAGAAGTTGCACGATCTCCTGATGGATTGTCCTCAGTAACGTAAGTAAACACTTGACATATTGGAGAAGTGTGGCATGCAAGGTGGCAGACCAAGTGACTTCCCATGGGAGCCTAACCTTTGTCTTAGAGCTGATTGTGGCAGCCCAACGGTGGATGCACTACAATATCATAGGCTTATGGTCGCTTACTCTACTTAACCGTGACTCGACTAGATATACAGTTCTATTGGGATAGGAGTCCTAAACCTAAGGGGAAGCAGAGGGGGAAAAGGAGTCCAAGTCGGGGGAGTTGGTGGAGATCAAAATGAGTTCAAAACGGAGGAGACTTTCTGGGCGGAGGATCAGGCGGGCGCCTGGCCAAGACCAGGCGGGCACTCGTGAAGGCAGAAAGGATCAGATTCTGGGAAAAGAAATCTAGGCGGGCGCCTGGTGGGGTGCAAGCGGGCGCCTGGTGCCGGATCTGGTTTCCTGATTTGTTTCCTATTTTGATTGTATCTCTTCCAAATAGACTTAGGGCTTCCTTGTACTGCTATATAAGCATGATTTCGTCCAGAATATTGTGTACCCAAATGGAGAGAGTTGGGATATCAAGAGAGAGTCACAAAATAGTGTGTAGGAGGGGGCCGGGGGCCTAGGAGAGCTTTGGGGGGCGATCCTACAACCCAGCCATAGTCATATTGTTTGTGTGTTCTTGGGGAGAGATAATAATATGAGGAAAGGGTTGTTCATAGAGAGTACTATGCTAGATCTATGTGAGTGCATATGTAAATTGTAACAATTAAAACATATTATTATAGTGATGTCCTGGCTTGGGGCCTCCGGATGTAGCCACATGGGGGTGGTGAACCGGGTTAACAAATCATGGTGTTCTTGTTCTTTCATATTATCATGTGTTGATTATTTTCTCCATATTAATGACTGCTAGTATGGGCTAGTAGATGCGGTGATCCCCCCAATTCCCCAACAACTGGTATCAGAGCTTTGATTCGAGATCTAGGGGAGATCCAAGGTGAAGAAAAGCGACAACAGATTTTCGTGCAGCGCACGTGCAGAATTCGTGCAATGCACGTGCAGGCTCGGTGGAGCGCACGTGCAGATTTCTTGCAGTGCAGATTCTTCGTGTGGAAGATGGCAAGGATCTGAGAGCTTCTAGGGTTTTGGTTGAAGCAAGACACGTGCCAAATAGGTCAACGATCGTGAGGAAGATCAGAAAGTCCGAAAAGTTTGTTTGTTTCTTATGAGATCTGCAGAAATTCAAGGTGGAATTTGGAGATGCAGAGATCAAGATGGATCTGGAGGTGTTCAAGGGATTTTGGAGTAGTCAAGGAGGTTGGAGAAAATATGAAAGAAAGGAGATTGCATCAGGCACTTGCGTAAGCAACCGACGATGCAGAGGTGAGTGGTATAAGCCGGTTTGAGCACGTGAGAAGTGGAGGACTTCTTGCAAATGACGGATAGGGGTAAGGAGGATGTTTTACTCTACCGACAACATCAACTTCGTTCTGGGTGGGAGCAAGAGGCTTGGAGATCGGCCTATTGGTGTAAAACGGAGAGACATCAATGAACGGTGTGTTTGGGGGGGGGGTGACTCAAAAGTTGCAACGCGGTGGGAGTTAAAAGGCCCTAACAGAGAGCGAGAAAAGACCACAAGAAGTCAATGCAAGAAGCAAGGTGCGTCTGAGTTTCATGGGTAGCATTGCAAGGGGAGTGGATCTAAGAGGAAGAAGGCGAAGTTAGTCTTGCAAATAAATCAAGGTAGAAGTTGATTTGGGGAGGCAAGAAGGATCTAACACGGAGAGGTTGAAGCGTCGCTTGGTTTCAACTCGCCTTATTACTTGGGCGTGGAGGCTCATGGTGGAAGAGCATGGAGGCTCAACATGGTGTAATGGTGGAGCGTGGAGGCCTATCATCAACACAATAGAGAAGCTTAGTGCACGGTGTTACAATATTCAAAGGAGGTCATCTTCGTGGTGGGAGCTTGACGGGGACGATTACTATGCTTATAGGTTTAGTCTCCAGGTGGGAGATTGTTGGGATTGGAGTCCTAAACCTAAGGGGAAACAGAGGGGGAAAAGGAGTCCAAGTCGGGGGAGTTGGTGGAGATCAAAAGGAGTTCAAAACGGAGGAGGCTTTCTGGGCGGAGGATCAGGCGGGCACCTGGCCAAGACCAGGTGGGCGCTCGTGAAGGCAGAAAGGATCAGATTCTGGGAAAAAAATCCAGGCGGGCGCCTGGTGGGGTGCGAGCGGGCGCCTGGTGCCGGATCTGGTTCCTAATTTGTTTCCTATTTTGATTGTATCTCTTCCAAATAGACTTAGGGCTTCCTTGTACTGCTATATAAGCATGATTTCGTCCAGAATATTGTGTACCCTAAAGGAGAGAGTTAGGATATCAAGAGAGAGACACAAAATAGTGTGTAGGAGGGAGCCGGGGACCAAGGAGAGCCATGGGGGGCGATCCTACAACCCGGCCATAGTCATATTGTTTGTGTGTTCTTGGGGAGAGATAATAATATGTAGGATAGGGTTGTTCATGAGAGTTACTATGCTAGATCTGTGTGAGTGCATATGTAAATTGTAACAATCAAACATATTATTATAGTGATATCCTGGCTTGGGGCCTCCGGATGTAGCCACATGGGGGTGGTAAACCGGGTTAACAAATCATGGTGTTCTTGTTCTTTCATATTATCATGTGTTGATTATTTTCTCCATATTAATGACTGCTAGTATGGGCTAGTGGATGTGGTGATCCCCCCAATTCCCCAACAACTGGTATCAGAGCTTTGATTCGAGATCTAGGGGAGATCCAAGGTGAAGAAAAGCGACAACAGATTTTCGTGCAGCGCACGTGCAGAATTCGTGCAATGCACGTGCAGGCTCGGTGGAGCGCACGTGCAGATTTCTTGCAGTGCAGATTCTTCGTGTGGAAGATGTGTAGGGATCTGAGAGCTTCTAGGGTTTTGGTTGAAGCAAGACACGTGCCAAATAGGTCAACGATCGTGCGGATGATCAGAAAGTCTGAAAATTTCGTTTGTTTCTTATGAGATCTACAGAAATTTGAGTGGAATTTGGAGATGCAGAGATCAAGATGGATCTGGAGGTGTTCAAGGATTTTGGGGCAATCAAGGAGGTTGGAGAAAATATGAAAGAAAGGAGATTGCATCAGGCACTTACGTAAGCAACCGACGATGCAGAGGTGAGTGGTATAAGCCGGTTTGACCACGTGAGAAGAGGAGGACCCACAAATAACGGATAGGGGTAAGGAGGATGTTGTACTCTACCGACAACATCAACTTCGTTCCGGGTGGGAGCAAGAGGCTTGGAGACTGGCCTATTGGTGTAAAACGGAGAGACATCAATGAACGGTGTGTTAGGGGGGAGTGACTCAAAAGTTGCAACGCGGTGGGAGTCAAAAGGCCCTAACAGAGAGCGAGAAAAGACCACAAGAAGTCAATGCAAGAATCAAGGTGTGTCCGAGTTTCATGGGGAGCAATGCAAGGGGAGTGGATCTAGGAGGGAGAAGGCGAAGTTAGTCTTGCAAATAAATCAAGGTAGAAGTTGATTTGGGGAGGCAAGAAGGATCTAACACGGAGAGGTTGAAGCGTCGCTTGGTTTCAACTCGCCTTATTACTTGGGCGTGGAGGCTCATAGTGGAGGAGCGTGGAGGCTCAACATGGTGTAATGGTGGAGCGTGGAGGCCTATCATCAACACAATGGAGAAGCTTAGTGAACGGTGTTACAATATTCAAAGGAGGTCATCTTCGTGGTAGGAGCTTGACGGGGACGATTACTATGCTTATGGGTTTAGTCTCCAGGTGGGAGATTGTTGGGATTGGAGTCCTAAACCTAAGGGGAAGCAGAGGGGGAAAAGGAGTCCAAGTCGGGGGAGTTGGTAGAGATCAAAAGGAGTTCAAAACGGAGGAGGCTTTCTGGGCGGAGGATCAGGCGGGCGCCTGGCCAAGACCAGGCGGGCGCTCGTGAAGGCAGAAAGGATCAGATTCTGGGAAAAGAATCCAGGCGGGCGCCTGGTGGGGTGCGAACGGGCGCCTGGTGCCGGATCTGGTTTCCTGATTTTTTTCCTATTTTGATTGTATCTCTTCCAAATAGACTTAGGGCTTCCTTGTACTTGTACTGCTATATAAGCATGATTTCATCCAGAATATTGTGTACCCAAAAAGAGAGAGTTAGGATATCAATAAAGAGACACAAAATAGTGTGTAGGAGGGGGCCGGGGGCCTAGGAGAGCCATGGGGGGGGCGATCCTACAACCCGGCCATAGTCATATTGTTTGTGTGTTCTTGGGGAGAGATAATAATATGTAGGAGAGGGTTGTTCATGGAGAGTTACTATGCTAGATCTGTGTGAGTGCATATGTAAATTATAACAATCAAACATATTATTATAGTGATATCCTGGCTTGGGGCCTCCGGATGTAGCCACATGGGGGTGGTGAACCGGGTTAACAAATCATGGTGTTCTTGTTCTTTCATATTATCATGTGTTGATTATTTTCTCCATATTAATGACTGCTAGTTTGGGCTAGTGGATGCGGTGATCCCCCAATTCCCCCAACAAGTTCGCAGTCAGCATTTTAAGCCAATTCCTTACATCCCCACGTCGTACCCACTTGGACGCAGCTATGTGAGTTCTACGGTTTCTAAAGAACACTGTTGGCCAAGGTTTATTCTTCCCATCCAGCGGTGATCTAGAACTTGAAGCGTATTGTGATGCAGACTAGGGAGGATGCCATATGACACGACGGTCCAGCACAGGCTACTTCTTTTCTTTAGGTGGGGCTCCTGTCTCGTGGCGAATAAAGAAGCAGTCCGTTGTCTCTCGTTCTTCCGCAGAAGCAGAATATCATGCTATGGCTACCACTGTCAGTGAACTACTATGGTTGCGATGGCTTCTTCAAGACATCGAAGCTCCACAAATGGAAGCAACTCCATTGTACTGCGACAACCAGGCTGCACGCCATATTGCCAACAACCCAGTGTTTCATGAGCGCACTAAACACGTGGAAATGGACTGTTATTTGTTCGAGAACGTGTTGCGTCTTGTGATGTTATACCTTGTCAAATCTCTACAGAAAATCAAGTTGCTGATCTGTTTACCAAGGCCTTAGAGATGGAGCGCTTCCGTTTTCTCGTTGGCAAGTTGGGCATTCAAAACCTTCATGCGCCAACTTGAGGGGGAGTGTAGAGATTCGTTATGATTCTGTCCAGATTCACCGTGATTCCGTTGCTATGTGTCCAGTGATTAGGTGTATATTCCTCATGATCATCTTGATCTGCTTTGCTTTTCTTTAGAACATCGATTAGGATACAAAATCATATCAGATCATATGCTAGCATTAGTATAGCAGTATATATGCAGTATCTCTCCTGTACCATTTACACAAGCATGAAATATATAGAAAATTGCTCTCGAATTGTCAATCTTTTCAAGACTTGTGGGTACAAAGGACCATGGTTGTGGAGTGAATCTGCCGGTGGTGTCGAGATGTGGTTGACGCTTGTGGCAGCACAAAATCCCGACACCCAGCAAGATTTTGGCAACAATTGAAAGAGTTCCATGAAGGTTGTTGCTGAATTTAGATCCTTGGTCAACCTATCTAACAGAGAGGCTCCTTAAAATAAGGAGGTGTGTTTGACAAAAGGGTTGATTAATTTTGAGGGGGAAAAAAAGACATCTTTTCAGATTTGTGTGAGATGAGAGAAAGGTTTGATTTTTATTTTGGGAAAGTGTAGTTTAGGCGTGTGTACCCTTTCTTTTTGAAAGTGAATAATTTATGGTATTAGTAATATGCAAGATAGAGAAATTACTAAGTTAATTATAGCAGCTTGGTTGATTTTTTTTGGAAGGAACATTTTTGGCATTGTAGTCTTTCAAATTTTGAAAGTAAATGAGGATGAGATAAGTAAGTTGAATAGGCTGTAGTATCATTTGCTAAGTTGAAGAAAGAAGGAAAAACACAAAATAAATTATAACGGATGATATGGAAAAAGGGGCCGGGGATGGCCAAACCGGACCGGAACCGAACCGGAGAAGCACGGAACCGGAGCAAACCGGCGAATAAACCGGAATCGGAGTAACCGGAACCGCCATTCATCCGGGCCGGTTAAGGTTCACTTAAATGGCGAACCAGACCGGAACCGGAATCGGAATCGGAATCGGATCAGAAATCCCTTGTTTTTCAATAATTTTTAACATGTTTATTCATTATTGTATGATAAAAAAAATAAAAAAGAGGGCGTGGCACCGGACCGGAACCGGATTGTGGTAACCGGAACCGGAACCGGTATGAGCACGGGCCGATTAAGGTTCACATAAATGGCGAACCGGAACCGGCGTTGGCCATCCAGGGCATGGGAGGATGTCAACTTGGGATTGTGTTGGATGAGTTAATTAATGAACGTTTTATTTATTCACCATTACCCGTTCTATAACATCTTACTCCCTCCATCCCATTTTAAACTTTAATTTTTTTTTATTTTGGGTGTCCCATTTTAAACTTCAAAACATAAAAAAAAATAAAAAAAAATAATAATAATAAATAAATAATAATAATAATAATACTTCTTTATTTGTTGGTCCCACATATCATACTCACAACAATTACCCACTAACTATTTCATACCTCACTTTCTCTCTCCTACCAAACCAGCTACACTCATAACACATTAAATTTTTCTAAATTCTTGAACCCAAATTTTTTTGAAATTTAAATTGGGACGAAGGAGTACATTATTATATATTGACACAAAACAAAATTATGAAAATGTTTTATGTAAATTTTAAAATATTGTGAATGGGGAAAAATCTATATATATTAAAAACTGGGGCGGGGGGATGTGGATTCACCACGTGGACATTTTTTGCTAAAGATTGCTTTTGGTGAAGCCATGTCATCACCACCTTAAACTCTAAGTGACTTTTGATTTTTTTTATTAGCTAATAATATTAGTTAAAGATATTAGTTATTATATAGGTTAACTATTACTATTAATAGTATTAGTTAACCATAATAGTTACTATATAAGTTAACTATTACTATTAATAGTATTAGTTAACCAAAGATTGTTGGATAAAATCTTGTAAATATTGAAAGGAAAACGATTAAAATTACAATTACAAATTGAAGAATGAAAACATGAAAAGAAACGATAAAACCGTATTTAGTCACTTGTATCCGAGTCGTGTAAACCAACACTCTACTTAAGACTAATTCATCCCCCTCTCTTTGAGTGCTTGAGGTTTAACGGGCGTTAGTCTCTCAGGATAAAACGGATTGACCGGATGCAACTCCGCACTTGAGCCTTCTGGCAAAATAAACTATGCTTGGACAAAATCACCATTCCAATTATTCTAGGAGGCCAAAGGAAGAAGATGAGCAAATTGCAAGAGGGAGAGTAGAAGAATTGATGGAAAAATTTTCTTTTTGTGTGTGTTTTCTCTTTCATCTTTTTCTCTCACAAAAAAGACTTGTGGGTGTTTCTTTTATAGCTCAAAACTCCCTAAGGATTAATTCTCCAATTAATCCCATATTGATGATCAACTTAATTCAACATTAACATTGTCATCAATTTCTTTTTGGAGTTTCATTTGCCAATCAATAATGGACATTAACCTTGGAAGTAATTCTTGGAAATTAATCTTGAATTAAAAGAATTATAATTCAATAAAAGTGGCAAAAACTATCAACTAGTTTTTCCATTATTTTCACATGTGAGATAAACTCACATTTTCAACTTTCATCCACTTATTTGAGCTATAATATTTTTATTGTCTAATCTTCAAATTGAACAAATAAATAAATCATTTTCATTTTCTCACGAAATAGAACATGAACCCACAATAATTTTTGTCCAACGACAAATGATTCTGGCAAGGAAATATACACAATTTCCTTCACACACAACACACTTTTCCAACAATCCCCCATATGAAGGAAATTGAGGACGAGATTGGTGATAGAGTCCGGCAGACAAAAACTTGCATACGAAGGTGTGGGGATGTTGCCCATTGAACCTCCGCTCGTACTAGCATATTTACTTTACTCGCAAGTCGATAGACGCGATGTCCTTGAATCGATATGCTTTTTGTGTAGCGGTCATATACTAGACACAAGTAATGTCCTAACATATTTCATTTCTCATAGCTATGTTCGTTCATGGCCCTAAACATAATGCCTGGTTCTGGAGAGGGTCTAAGAATTGAGCCTCACACAATTCTCCTCGAAGCGGCCCCTCTTCTCTCTCACATAGGTGACTTCTTGAAGGTAACCCGTATTACCCCGCTCGACTTTCTCGACGCGTAAGAGTCATTAAAAGCCATAGGCTTATCCTTGTCTCTTCGGGATGTCACTAATAGGAATGGACTTGGAGTTTGACCCCCACAGTGACGCACGAGTCTTTTAACAGTTAGGTGGTCCCTTTTGAATCTAGTTCTTGATATCTCCAGTCATCTAGATTAGGTTTTCCGCTGTGATTAACTCAAATAGGCTTATGTCTCATTCCCCTCCATAATTTACAACTAACTCTCGGTTCTAACCTTTTGGTTAACGGATCCGCTTTTTTCATTTGACTTCACTTAGTCAAATTAGTTGAGAGTAGTTTCTTAATGGTATTACGTCTTTGACATATATGTCAAGACCTACCATTGCACACAATGCTTTGTGTTCAATCAATCATCGATTGAATTCTAGCAATACAACCAATTGTTAACACAAGCTTTATCCCTTGGAATATCTTCTATAAATTGGCATAGCTTCTCGGCTTTCTCACCACATTTATCTAAAGCTATAAACTTAGATTCCGCTATGAATCTATTTATAACTTATTTATTTAGAAGATTTCATGATATAGTCGCTTCCGCTAATTAGAATACGAAACTACTCGTAGACCTTAAGTCTTTGATTTCATATATCCAAATAGCATCTCTATTTCCTTCAATTACCGATAGATGTCTAGTTCAATGTAATCCGTGATCTCGATTGTATCTCAAGTACCTTAGTACTTTTACAATATATTTAGGATTACTAGTGTACCAACTCACTAGACTTCCATTAATTCTCGAGTGTTCAACTTGAGAAAAAATGTCATCTCTATTCTTTAATAGATTTTGACTCATGCCTATTGGGTTTTAGCCATTGCTAAATCATCCTTGTTAATTTCTCAAGAATTATCCACACAATGTGACTAGCTTAAAGCAAGTCCATTCAATTTATTAGAAATTTCCACTCCAAAGATTGCATCCGCTAAACCCATATCCCAGGACCTTTTCAAAATTTCCAATAACTATATCATAATTTGCTTAATGCAAATTCATTAGTTCTTCTTGAAATTTTAAATCCAAAAGTCTTGTAAGCTAAACTTATTTCAAGTTCAACATACCTTCGATAGATTTAATCAACATCATGACATAACCACTCATGTCATATTTGATTAATCCACTTTCTTTCATGAAAAATCAAGTTTTTTATGTCATTATCTTTGTGCTTGTTTCAAATCATCTAGTGATTTTACTAACTTGCACACCTTATTCTAGGTTTTACTTTGATCTATTTCACTCAAAGTGTCATTTGTTCATTTTCATGAACTTGACATCAATACTTGATTTTCCAAAAAAAAATATTTTTCGTGGTTTTATATATATTCAATATCTTTGAATCATATATAACAACCACTATGTAAACTCATGATTTACATGCTCCACCATCTTGTACCAAAATATCGATTTTGTTAATGTTAGACTTTCTACTTTGCGAACTACCCCCACATTCACAAGTGTACGTAGGCCTACGTTTCCATACTTCATACGGAATTCACATTGTTTCTTGGGGTAACCTATTCAATAGGAATTTATTTTCCATAGTAGACTTACCCCCACATCTTTGGGTTAGTCCTAAAATATAGCAATAATGTTATCATTGTTTTCATCAACACTATTTGATAGTGGTTTACAAAGTGGATAATTTGTGTACAAGCACATATTATACACACACTATACTCATTAGTGTTTTATCCTTATTATCTCATTTTAAAATTGTTTTTCAACCTCTCCATTCAATGAGACAAAGCTTATTAATAATAACGATAACATTGTTATTATTACCATGTGTTTGAACAATCCATACATATCACAATATATCACTATGCTTATCATATGATGATTTAGTTCAACACACATTTCACATCTTGTTTGAATTCTTTTTTGAATGAAAAAATGTGATCCAACTAATGATACTATAAAAGTTAACTATTACCATTAATAGTATTAGTTAACTATTATAGTTACTATATAAGTTAACTAATACTATGAATAACATTAGTTAACCATAATAGTTACTATATAAGTTAACTTTTATTATTAATATTATTAGTTAATTATAATAGTTATTATATATATTAACTATTATTATTTATAATTAATTAACCAAATTAAATCTTACGTCTCTTGAAGCGATGTCAGTATTGCCCCTACAACTAAGAGGCTATTTATTTTTCTCATTCTTAGCTAATAGTATTAGTTAAGTTTATTAGTAACTATATAGGATACTATTATCTTTAATTTATTATTTTAAAATACTATAGAAGACTAATTCTACTTATAGTCATCTTCTATAGATGCAATACTCATATATATAATCTAGAATATAAAATTGAAATGTCAAAAGTTAATACTAAATTTATTGTGAGCAATCATGTATTCATTAATAATTAATTTTAATATATTATTAAATTTTGAAGGTTTACAATAGTCATATTGATAATCCATAACACTAAATTAAAAAAAAATAAATCAAACTATTATGACTTAAGCAATTACCACTTCAGTTACAATTATAGGTCATAGAATTTCAAAGGTTGGGAACATGTTAAAGATCATGAAATTTACATCGAATGTATAACAATATCTTCAACGAATAAACGACTAAAGTTTACGTTCATCTAAAAATAAACCAAATATGGTACATTAACTAACCTCTACACATAAATGAATTGTCTCATTAATTTTTGATAAACGGCTTAAACTTTATCGAAATTTTTTTTGATTGTTCGCTCTCCTCATACTTCAACGTTATAGGCTTGCAAGTCAACCCCAATTTTTTATACTGAAATTCAAATAGATAACTTCTCAAAGACGTGGGTAAAATTGTCATTTGTTAGGTGTATCTCATTTTCTTTTTGAACTCAATATCTAAGAAAAGTAGTTTACTACTTTGTCATCACATTCCTTTATTTATGTGCTCCCAATCCATTACCGTGCGGAGCACTAGCTAAATTACTAGTCAATATAATAGTGAGGTATAATTCACAAATGAGGTGCATAATTTAAATGAATGAATATGACAAATTAGGTATGATGAATAAAAATTAATAAAAATGGACGTTTTAAAGAAAAATGTCTTATACTTTCCATTCTCGCTTCTCTGGGCTTCTTGGGATCGATCGACAGCTTATGCCTATTTTATCGATAGGATTCCATCATTTGTAGTCTCCGGCGAAGGAGATAAGGTCGAAGGACCTTTTTTTAAAAAGGTAAACTTTGTTGTTTATTAAAATTAAATTTATTTATTTTTGTGAAAGTGTTTTGGTGATGCGTTTGTCAAAGAGTTTTTAGCCGTGCGTTTAACGCACGGGTGTTAAACTAGTTTATAGTAGTGTATCAATAATGGTATATCAATAACAAGCTTTACATTTTCATTGAAATAATTAATCTAAAATTATTGTTCAAAGTTCTTTCGTACTAACGTACAAAAAAGTGTGAGTTGGTCTCCTGTAAAACGCGTTTTTCCTAGTGGTTAGGAAAAATGTGTTTTTCAAAATCATGTGGCGGCAGTGGCGAGGCTAAGACAAACCGAAGGGGGTTTCAATTTCGAAACGTGTCAATTTTAGTACTTACAAAATTTTAGAAAATGACATTTTACTACAATTTGACCCCCTTAATTTTGAAAACAAATTGCACTAAATTATAATTTTGACCCCCTTTTATGCTAAATTTGTATACTACAATTACTCCCTCCGTTTCAAATTATCTGTCGCTTTAGGAGTAAAAAATTGTTTCAAAATATCTGCCGCTTCACTATTATCAATGCACTTTTACCCTTTTGTCTCAATTATACCCTTATTAATGATGGTGAAATGATCTCTCATGCAAGCATTTAATCACCTAGAAAGTTGAATTATTTAGGGGCAAATGGGTCTTCTTAACATGCATTAATTACATTTCTTAATATGTGTGAAAAGGTCTAAAGCGACAGATATTTTGAAACGGATGGAGTATTATAATTTTCTCAAAGCAACTTCGACCACCTTTCTAAAACTTTCTGGCTTCGCCACTGTGTGGCGGTCCTCAACACACTCACTGGACCTTTGTAATACAGAAACTGGTCATCCTAAACATTGTTATTGGCTATCTATTAATACTTCTGTTACTCTAAAAAAATCAGAAAAAACCTTCTGTCTATCACTTTTAAAGGTTCTCGCTATCAATCTCATATCCAAAAGGTTTAATCCAGGACCCTTCTTGCTATCACTTTCAAAGGTTCTAGCTATCAATCTCATATCCAGAAGCCTTTATATTGATATCCAGAACCGTTGAGAAGTTCCGATTATTTACAAAAATGACTGTTCTGGCTATTACTTTCAAAGGTTCTGGCTATCTATCATATCCAGAAGGTTTTATAATTATATCCAGAACCGCTGAGAAGTTCCAATTATTTACAGAAATGCCACCACATTTTTTTTTAAAACACGTTTTTCCTGAGAGTTAGGAAAAAGGGGGTTTTCCCAAGATTTTGCGAAGAAGTGTGACGTTTAGTCAACGTTTATTAGGGGTCAGATGAAGCGTATACATTTTGTGCAACAATTTAAATCTTTAAAATATTAAAGGCCTAATGTTCACGTTTTACATGTTTTAGCACAGGGCCTCTAGATTTATTGAGACTGGCATGTAAGACTATCAAATTATTGTTGAATATAATAAATGTAATAAATAAATAAAATAAGAAAAAACATACTTTTAATTAAATAAAAATAAAAATAGTAAGTCAAAATTTTTAAATCAAATCCAGCTCTTTAAAATATTTAATTTGAAGAAAATTTTGGGGGAAACTAGTTTCTCTATAAGTTATAAAAAGTCTTATTTTTATAGGGGTTAAAGTTTAGGGTTTAGGGTTTTAAGTTTATGGTTTAGGCCTTTTAGGGTTTAAGAAGGGTTAAAAAACAGGACTTTTTATAACTTATGGAGGAACTAGTTTCCCCCAAAACCAACTCTGACCTCTTCGGTTATGTTTGATGCTGAAGAATTAACCTTGCTCGGATTAAGATTCACTAAGTTGTCACTTAATTTGTCACCTAATAAATTAGGGTTTGTTTGTAGAGGGGAAAAAGAGTCTCAATCTCATTACTCTCTTTGCCTCAAAATAAATGTCTGTTTTTTATTGAGTAAATTTCGAGAAAAATTAGTTTCTCTATAAATTATAAAAAGTCTACTTTTTAATATAGTTTCATCTTTACAATAGCGAGTTTAGGTCTTAAAACAATGAGTTTTGGCCGTAAAACACCTAGAACAAAACAGTGAGTATAGGCCTTAAAACTGTGAGTTTATGCCTTAAAACACCTGAAATAAAATAGCAAGTTTAGGCCTTAAAATAGTGAGTTTACGTCTTTAAACACTTAGTCCGTATATTTAAGAACGTAAATTTTTATAACTTGGAAAAACTAGTTTCACCCAAAATTCCCTAATTTTTATTTTGGAAAAGTTTAAAGCTTCAACTTTTTATGTTTGCTCAAATGAATGTCATATTTTTTATTTTATAAAAAATTAAAACTTCAACTTTTTTTTGACATTTAGTAACAAAAATGTATGAAAATATTTGCTACCTGCTTTTTAAATTTTAATTTTGCAAATAAATAATGAATACTAAAAACATTTTGAAAAAAAACATTGAAGGACAAAAAATTGCAAATATATCCATTTTTTCTAAAATAATGTAAATTATTTTAGCCAAAATCTTGGGTAAAGCGCGTTTTACAGAACTCTCAGAAAAAAAGTGTTTTTGAAAAAAGTGCGGTGGTATTTTTGTAAATATGTGAAACTTCTTTAAAAAAAATGTGCGGTGACATTTTTTAAAATAATCGAAACTCCTCAAACGGTTCTCGATCTCCATATAAAGCCTTCTGGATATGATTTTCAAGCACATTTGAAGGTCATGACCAAGAAAGTTTATGGATGTCAACCTCAAAAGGTTCTGGACATCAATAATAAAGCATTCTGAATATGATTTCAATTACTTTTGAACAAGATCATGGCCAACAAACCTTCTAGATATCAAGCTCAAGAGTTTCTGGATATAGATAATAAAGTCTTATGGATATGTTTTTTTTATCAGAGGAAAAAAATTAAAAAAAAAAAAAATTAAATTGGATTTATTTTAGTGCAAGTGAGAGTGTATTTTGGTGTCAGTTTTAGTGTTTTTGATAGCCAGTTGTAGTGTTTTTGATAGCTAGTGAGTATTTTGAAAGAAATTTTAAAGCTGATGACTGATGGCCAGAACCCTTGAGACTGATACCCAGAATCCTTGATACTGATAGTCAAAATATTTGAAACGGATATCCAGATGAGTTTTTTTTTTTTTTTTTTTCAAAGGAAATTTAGAGACCTACAAAAGTCATATGACTTCGCCCCTTGATTATGAGTTAAAAAACCTCAAAAGACGTCATTTAGGCCCTTATAGATGACTAGTAGTAATGTTTAGGATATTCAGTTGCTTTGTAACAAAGGTCCAGTTCGTGTGTTAAAGAGCCACAGATATTGTTGAAAAGTTTTGATTATTTACGAAAATATCACCGCACTTTTTTATTAAATAGTTTCGATTATTTACAAAAATATCACCGCACATTTAAAAACACTTTTTTCCTACTCGTTAATAAAAAAACGCATTTTACAAAAGCCCAACCCTTTATTTTAAGACAGAACGGGCAGTAATGATGTTTCTACTTAAAATAAACGTGTTTGTATTGAGTTATAATTACATCTAAGTCGTTATTTATTATGCATAACAAAAAGAAGTAATACAGAGATTTAATAAACGTGTCTGTATAGAGTTATAATTACATCTAAATCGTTATTTATTATGCATAACAAAAGAAGTAATACAGAGATTTATATGTATCCGAGATTCTTTGGTTTGAAACTGCTTTATCTATATCTATTAGTTTTCACCTTCTTCTTTTACCGGGTCGCATATTTTTTTCCAACAGTCTTCCCTTTCTCTTTGTCATTCCCTCTCAATTTTTTTCTTTTCTACTCTAAAACTCATTGTTAGAAAGAAAAAAAAAAAAAAAAATATCAGAGAAAATAACATCCATCGTTAACAATGCCAGTTACACTCCCACTCCTACCTCCTTCTTCTAATGGCTCTCCTTCCCCTCCTCCTAATCATAACGGTTCCCGTCCGCCTCGTCCGCCTCGTAGGTCTCGAGTTTCGAGGCAGCCTCGTCCTTTAAGAACCGAACCCATACCTCCGCCGTACCTTGGGCTACGAACCGACGTGCAACGGTTCACACACTCGATTATCTCTTATCGAACGGCTTAAACACAATCAGTGGTGAAGTTAAGTGCAAAAGATGCGGTAAAACTTATGATATAGAGTATGATTTGATGGACAAGTTCAAAGAAGTTGCATTGTTTATTTTAAGGAACAAGGATACAATGCATAACCGAGCTCCGGATGTATGGATGAATCCGGTTTATCCTGATTGCAAGTTTTGTGAGCAAAGTAATTGTGTTAAGCCGATTCTTACGAAGAAGAAATCGATTAATTGGTTGTTCTTGCTGTTGGGACGGATGCTTGGAAGCTGCAAACTCGCGCATTTGAAGTATTTTTGTAAGCACACGAAGAATCATCGGACTGGTGCTAAAGATCGAGTTCTTTACGCGACTTATATAAGTTTGTGTATGCAACTTGATCCGGAAGGGCCCATTAACTTTAATCTTTGATCATGTTTAGTGTTTGATTAGTTTGTTAGGTTTGATTTGATGTTTAATTAGGACCCTTTGATTTGAACTTGTTATTAACTTTAATTTTTGATGTTTAGTTTTTGATGTTTAGCATTTGATTACTTTGTTATGTTTGATTTGATGTTTAATTAGGACCCTTTGATTTGAACTTGTTCAAGCATGTTTAATGTTAGTTGATTTATGTTTAATGTTAATTGATTTATGTTGATTCATTTTAGTTTATACTATTGTTTCACACTTTGTTAGGGTTTGAAATGCGTTTATGTTGAAGGAGTATACTCCCTCCTTCCCGGAGTAAGAGTCCTACCCCTCATTTGCATGCTTATTAATAAATATTGGAAGTGATGTAAATGTTGTGAGTGTAAAAGTAAAGTATGAGAGAATAGTGAATTGATTGGTGTTGTGACTATAAAAGTAAAATAGGAGAGAGAATGAGTGGGGTGAATAGTAAAGATTCTTTGCCATTTTAGGAATATGATTCTTACTCTGGGACGTACCAAAATGAAAAGTATGACTCTTACTCTGGGACAGAGGGAGTAGTAAAATACAATAAATGGCTACATATGTATTTTCTTCTGTCCCATATTATACAACTGAAAATCTCATAAAAATCATTTTTACCAAATAATAGGAACAATTTTACGAATTTTGAAACATGTTAAAACCGTTTGTGATTATTTTAACTCGTAAACTGAAATCTCAATCTACAAGTTAGAATTGTGGTATATGGTTTTAAGTTTAGACAATACTCCCTCTGTCCCAGCTCACTTGAGACTTTTTGATCAAAACTGGTCAACTTAAGTTCGGTTTGACCAACACTTTATAGTAATACTTATGATCCAAATAAAAATTAAAAAATATAAAATGATCACCATTAAAAATCCTCTCAATAACAATTTAAAAAAAAAAATTGGAACACAAATATTTCTATAAAGTGTTGGTCAAACCAACCTTAAGTTGACCAGTTTTGGTCAAAAAGTCTCAAGTGAGCTGGGACGGAGGGAGTATGATTTTGACTGATGTGATGAAAAGACAAACGGCGGTTTTAAAGCGCTAAAAACTCTTTTTCTTTCTGTACTAGTTAGCAACCCGTCGATACTCGACGGGAATAAAAAAATCAATTAAGAAATGTAAATTAAGACGTATATTAAATATGCATTTATAATTAATCGGGAGAAAGTATAAATGTCTTGTTGAATTTATTAGTCAAAGTTCAATCAAAATAACAGCTAACAAACAAAGTGAGACGAGTTGGTTTTGGGGGAAACCAGTTCCTCCATAAGTTATAAAAAGTCATGTTTTTTAACCCTTCTTAAACCTTAAAAGGCCTAAACCCTAAACCTTAAACCCTAAACCCTAAACTTTAACCCCTATAAAAACAAGACTTTTTATAAGTTATGGAGAAACTAGTTTCCCCTAAAATTTTCTCAAGTGAGACTATACAAAATTAGTAGTTTTAAAATTTTAGGAATAAAAAAGTCAATAAGAAAGAAATTTGGGTAGTAATAATTATCGGGGCTTGGACTCTAGGGCCCCTAAGCCCAGATTCAAACCCAAATAAGGAAAATCCAAATGAAAAATTCCTCATACACCCCTCACTAGCAAAAATATGCAATAAGACTAAAATGCCTTCATATCTCCTCCCACCCCTCACCAGCAAAAAGATGCAAGAAGACTAAAATGCCCTCATATCTCATCTCATCCTTACTTTTTTGGTCAAATCCTAGTCAACTCTTATAACTTACACATAATTATATATAAGAGTAAAAAAAAAAAAAAATTTCATTTTTTTTAGAAAAAAAATTTATTGTTTTGGTCAAACTCAGTCAAACCGAAGTCAAACTCTTATAACTAACACATAATTAACATATAAGAGTAAAAAAAAATACTTTTTTTATTTTTTTAGAAAAAAATATTAATAATATTTCGTCAAACTTGGTCAAACGATAGTCAAACTCTTGTAACTAACACATAAGAGTAAAAAAAATCATTTTTTCCATTTTTACCAAAAAAAAATAACAATTTTTTTGGTCAAAGTTGGTCAAACTGCAATCAAACTCTTATTACTTACACATAATTATCATATAAGAGTTACAAAAAATACTTTTTTTCATTTTTTTTACAAAAAACTATATATTTTTTTGGGTCAAATTTGGTCAAACTCGGTCAAACAGCAATCAAACTCTTATAACTGACACATAATTAACATATAAGAGTAAAAAAATTGTTTTTTTTCACTTTTTTAGAAAAAAATATTAATAATATTTGGTCAAACATAGTCAAACTTGGTCAAACAGTAGTCAAACTCTTATAACTAACACATAAGAGTAAAAAAATTCACTTTTTCCATTTTTTTACAAAACTAATAATAAATGTTTTGGTCAAACTTGGTCAAACAGCAGTCAAACTCTTATAATTAAGACATAATTATCATATAAGAGTTACAAAAATTAATTTTTTTCATTTTTTACAAAAAAATAATAAATGTTTTTAGTCAAATTTGGTCAAACTTGGTCAAACAATAGTCAAACTCTTATAACTAACACATAAGAGTCAAAAAATTCACTTTTCCATTTTTTTAAAAAAAATAACAATTCTTTTTGTCAAACTTGGTCAAACAGCAGTTAAACTCTTATTACTTACACATAATTATCATATAAGAGTTACAAAAAATATTTTTTTCATTTTTTTACTAAAAAATAATAATTTATTTTGGTCAAATTTGGTCAAACAACGGTCTAACTCTTATAACTAACACATAATTAACATATAAGAGTCAAAAGTCTTATGAACATGTTTTAATGAGATTGAAAAGTCTTATGAACAGTTTCAATAAGACTTTTAGTCTTATGAACACAGGTTCAAATGAACATATTTTAAAGAGACTGAAAATAGCTCTTATAATACACAGGTTCATAAAATCTGCCCTACTGGCCCTCCCACCAGTCAAGTCTTATAACTGACACATAAAATCTACATTAGTTAATTGGCTCACCATTTAACATTGAAATTTTAAAGAAGCTACAACAATAATAGAAGTACCAACACTTGTATTTTTATTCAAAATGACAAGTTTCACTGTAAGTGCTTGGTTCAAGCCACTAATTAAGCCCACCAAAACCAATGTAAAAGATAAACGAAAATGAAAAAAAAAAAAAAAAAAAAGCACCAAAAAAGAGCAGGAACACAAGCAACTCCAAGCAGCTAAATCTCGGTTTCAAGATATGAACAAAAACCAAAAGGCCAACTCAACAATACCACAAGATTGGAGTTTTTCCCCTAGGGCCCCTAATGCCAGATTTTATTACAAATAAAACCTCGTCCAGATCAAATGCCACATAAGAGCTGGGGCGAGATTAAAATTCCCCACACACCCCTGGCTTCCTTTTGACCAGTCAAACATAATTCATAAATGCCCAAACTATCCCCATCTACAAACATAACCCCTCCCCTCCCCTCATTCACGCACACACATTCTTTCTAGAAACACGACAGACACCCACACTCGGCGCCGGCGACCTTCACCTTCGCCGGCGCTCCTCTCTTGCCTCCGACCGACGGTCTCTCTTCTCCTTTCCAACGGATCTTCTTCTCCGGCGAACAAAGGACTTCTCCTGCTCTCCTTGACCGTCACCGGCGGCCCTCCGCAATGCCGTCAACTCCATCCGTCATCCACATTCTCAAACTCTGACAACGATCTTCAACAGATCTGAGTAGATCTGAGTTTAGATATGCAGATCCGACCACGACTTTTCAACAAATTCAAGTCCTTTGTGAAGATCGACCTCCTCACCTTTCCAAATCTGGCCGGAGTCATAGGCTCTTCAACTTACCTCGGTGTCCTAGCCTCCATCCGAGTCTCACTACCACGGTACATCTCCTTTCGCTCCTCCGATCCTAATTACGTCGGAATCCGCCGGCTTGTTTTAGTTTCAAATCACAGTAGTGTGACTGCAAATCCGGAAAGTCAATTTGTGGAGAAAGGATGGTAATCTTGTGTGGGCTTGGACTCTAGGGCCCCTAAGCCCAGATTCAAACCCAAATAAGGAAAATCCAAATGAAAAATTCCTCATACACCCCTCACTAGCAAAAAGATGCAATAAGACTAAAATGCCCTCATATCTCCTCCCACCCCTCACCAGCAAAAAGATGCAAGAAGACTAAAATGCCCTCATATCTCATCTCATCCTTACTTTTTTGGTCAAATCCTAGTCAACTCTTATAACTTACACATAATTATATATAAGAGTAAAAAAAAAATTATTTTTTTCATTTTTTTTAGAAAAAAAATTTATTGTTTTGGTCAAACTCGGTCAAACCGAAGTCAAACTCTTATAACTAACACATAATTAACATATAAGAGTAAAAAAAAATACTTTTTTTATTTTTTTAGAAAAAATATTAATAATATTTCGTCAAACTTGGTCAAACGATAGTCAAACTCTTATAACTAACACATAAGAGTAAAAAAAAATCATTTTTTCCATTTTTACCAAAAAAAAATAACAATTTTTTTGGTCAAAGTTGGTCAAACTGCAATCAAACTCTTATTACTTACACATAATTATCATATAAGAGTTACAAAAAATACTTTTTTTCATTTTTTTTACAAAAAACTATATATTTTTTTGGGTCAAATTTGGTCAAACTCGGTCAAACAGCAATCAAACTCTTATAACTGACACATAATTAACATATAAGAGTAAAAAAAATTGTTTTTTTCACTTTTTTAGAAAAAAATATTAATAATATTTGGTCAAACATAGTCAAACTTGGTCAAACAGTAGTCAAACTCTTATAACTAACACATAAGAGTAAAAAATTTCACTTTTTCCATTTTTTTACAAAACTAATAATAAATGTTTTGGTCAAACTTGGTCAAACAGCAGTCAAACTCTTATAATTAAGACATAATTATCATATAAGAGTTACAAAAATTAATTTTTTTCATTTTTTACAAAAAAATAATAAATGTTTTTAGTCAAACTTGGTCAAACAATAGTCAAACTCTTATAACTAACACATAAGAGTCAAAAAATTCACTTTTTCCATTTTTTTTAAAAAAATAACAATTTTTTTTTGTCAAACTTGGTCAAACAGCAGTTAAACTCTTATTACTTACACATAATTATCATATAAGAGTTACAAAAAATATTTTTTCATTTTTTTACTAAAAAATAATAATTTATTTTGGTCAAATTTGGTCAAACAACGGTCTAACTCTTATAACTAACACATAATTAACATATAAGAGTCAAAAGTCTTATGAACATGTTTTAATGAGATTGAAAAGTCTTATGAACAGTTTCAATAAGACTTTTAGTCTTATGAACACAGGTTCAAATGAACATATTTTAAAGAGACTGAAAATAGCTCTTATAATACACAGGTTCATAAAATCTGCCCTACTGGCCCTCCCACCAGTCAAGTCTTATAACTGACACATAAATCTACATTAGTTAATTGGCTCACCATTTAACATTGAAATTTTAAAGAAGCTACAACAATAATAGAAGTACCAACACTTGTATTTTTATTCAAAAATGACAAGTTTCATTGTAAGTGCTTGGTTCAAGCCACTAATTAAGCCCACCAAAACCAATGTAAAAGATAAACGAAAATGAAAAAAAAAAAAAAAAAAAGCACCAAAAAGAGCAGGAACACAAGCAACTCCAAGCAGCTAAATCTCGGTTTCAAGATATGAACAAAAACCAAAAGGCCAACTCAACAATACCACAAGATTACCATCCTTTCTCCACAAATTGACTTTCCGGATTTGCAGTCACACTACTGTGATTTGAAACTAAAACAAGCCGGCGGATTCCGACGTAATTAGGATCGGAGGAGCGAAAGGAGATGTACCGTGGTAGTGAGACTCGGATGGAGGCTAGGACACCGAGGTAAGTTGAAGAGCCTATGACTCCGGCCAGATTTGGAAAGGTGAGGAGGTCGATCTTCACAAAGGACTTGAATTTGTTGAAAAGTCGTGGTCGGATCTGCATATCTAAACTCAGATCTACTCAGATCTGTTGAAGATCGTTGTCAGAGTTTGAGAATGTGGATGACGGATGGAGTTGACGGCATTGCGGAGGGCCGCCGGTGACGGTCAAGGAGAGCAGGAGAAGTCCTTTGTTCGCCGGAGAAGAAGATCCGTCGGAAAGGAGAAGAGAGACCGTCGGTCGGAGGCAAGAGAGGAGCGCCGGCGAAGGTGAAGGTCGCCGGCGCCGAGTGTGGGTGTCTATCGTGTTTCTAGAAAGAATGTGTGTGCGTGAATGAGGGGAGGGGAGGGGTTTTGTTTGTAGATGGGGATAGTTTGGGCATTTATGAATTATGTTTGACTGGTCAAAAGGAAGCCAGGGGTGTGTGGGGAATTTTAATCTCGCCCCAGCTCTTATGTGGCATTTGATCTGGACGAGGTTTTATTTGTAATAAAATCTGGCATTAGGGGCCCTAGGGGAAAAAATCCACAAAAATCCAAATCTTATCGGACAAAAACTTGTGAGACGGGTCTCGTTGAGAGAATATCCTATTATATCTTAATATTCAATTGCTTTTAAGAAGGTAGATGAAATTAATTTTGCTTCAAAAATTAAAAAAATAAATTAAAATATGAAAATCATGCAAATGAGTGAATAGTTGTAGTTGTTCTTAGAGTAAAATTTGAACAATGTATAGAAAGATTTTTTTTTTTCTTTTTTGGAAATAATGAATGGCTCGGCCCTACTTGGTTTTATTCAATTCAAGTTTCTAGACTTTTAATTTATTTTTTTTAACAAAAATCCATATTTCTGTTTTTAGACATGATACTTTATATTGGTAAGAGAAGCATGGCCTTTCGATCTTATTCCTTTGTACTCATAATATAAAATTAATGTCATTTTTAGGTACTTTATTTTAAATATTAAATACAAGAAAATATTATCTTTGTTTCGATGCTGAAACTCATTTATTACAGTAAAACGTTTTTAATGTGAAGATTGTAGAGCATTCATATCATTTTATCTCATCTCATCAAAAACAAAATGCTTCTTTTCCCACCCCTACCCCCCCCCCCCCCCAACGAGTCCAGATTTTCTGTACCACTTTGTGTGCCACTCCCTGTGCCACAAGAAATCCAGTCGTTAATATGTTTGAATAATATTAATAAAGTGTTAATCTTAAAAACTGTGAGCCGTTTGATTATTTGTGGCACAAAAAGTGGCACACGTAGTGGTTCAGGAGATCTGAACTCCTCCAACCACACATTTATACTTGAATTTGCCTAAGATTGTAATTTTGTCAATAGGGAGATGTTTGGGGCACAAGAAAATCATAAAATCTTGCTCACACAATTTTAGGTGTAACAATTTTATTGGTGTTTCTTATTAGAGTGTGGCGGGTCCATTATCGTTGCAACCAATAAAATATCACCAACACATGTTGGGAGTAAGATTTTGTGAGGTTATTTTGTGCCCCTAACATTGCTCTTTGTCAATATTGTACTCCTATAAAAATGTGTTCTACATTGCTCTTTGTCAATATTGTATAAAAATGTGTTCTGTTTGTTTGCATTTCTCGTAACATTAATATACAATTGTACTAATACTATATTTTTATTTAAAATAACATTTAATTTGGAATGAATAAAAAAGTGTGATATTCACTATAAGACGACAGAAAAAGTATATAAAAAGAAATCAAATGAGGGGAATGGATATGAAACCGTATTTTAATTTTAATTCTTATTTGTCATTGTGACTCTTTGAATGAGATAAATATATATATATATATATATATATATATATATATATTAAAATTTAAAAAATACTCTAAGGATATCGTTAATCCTCTATTATTAGATGATAATATCTTATCAATTTAAATTTACATTTAAAATATGAAGTCACATTTAAAAAAAAAAAAAAAAAACTCTTCAAAATGTTGTTTAATCAAATAATTATTTATTCTCCGAAACTTTCCTGATTTTTATTTCCACCTTTTTTTTATGCAGTAGATAGAGATAGTTAGGATTGGTACATCATATCATATAAATTTAAAAGTAAAAGGTAAGATTTCTAGTCTATCCACACGTTAATATCGATTAATGGATGTTTGCTATTTGTAAATTCAAATTTCAGTCAAATCGTATGGATGGTTGATATTTGTAAAATTCAAATTTCTGCTTAATAAAGAAAATATATTAATCAAATAAGTTACACCTAAGCTAACTTGTGACACATGACATTGCCCAAGTTAAGTAGTCATATGACATGGATTTCCATGTCATAATTCCATGTGGCGCAATGTGAAATGGAACAGAGACTCTCCTTTTATATATATATATATATAGATTATACTTCCCTCTGTCCCAGAATGATAGTCCCCCTATTTTTATGGGTTTTACGAAGGAACTTTGAGTAATAATTAAGGCTACTTTTAATTATTCTAATAAAAAAATTTAAATTGTTCTTGATACACCATTATAAATACTATTAATGTCAATTTTTAGATTCACATTAACATAAGACAAAAACTTGTGTGAGAACACTCCAACCCGTCTCATGGGTGAGACGGGTCATTTTTTTGACCCATTACCCGACCCACAACCCTGCTCCAGGACCCATGGGGGGACCCTGCCACGTGGTAGCCCCTCATTGGCCCAAAAAAAGAAAAAAAAAATTATTTTTTTTTAAAAAAAAAAAATTTATATTTATATTTTTGGTTTTTTTTCGGTTTGTGAAAAGTAATAATTACCATCTCTTAAAGTAATAGTTACCATCTCTTAAAGTAATAGTGTTATTCATATGTTTTCTTCGTTTGCCAAAAGTAATACTTATTATAACTAAAATGTAACAAACGTGTTATTTATATGTAATAGTATTTGTACATAATTGTAATACATATGTATAGATATCTATATGTTTTCAAACAATAAGTTACAATGGGGTCAAATTTATCATGATACATGTAAAAGTATTACATTATCTATAGAAATCTGTTACAATTTCGTCAATCAAAGTGTTACATTTACTTGTATAAACTTACTATTACATTCATATACATAAGTTATTACTTTTCAAATGGGTAAAAACGAGCTTTTGTTTTTTTAAAACAAGTATTACGTTTACTTATGAACAATGTTACTTTAAGAGATGGTAACTATTATTTTTTGCTAAACCACTGAAAAGCCGGAAAAAAAAATATAAAAACTCAAAAAAAAAAAAAAAAAATCGGCCAATGGTGGGTTGCCACGTGGCGGGTTCGGCCCATGGGTCATGGGGCGACCCGTCTCATGCATGAGACGGATCCCCTTGTTCTCATGGGAGACCACCTCTTAACATAATTATAAGTAGCATTTATAACTGCTCAAAGTTCCCTCGTAGTAACAACGAAAAAATGTGGACTATCTTTTTGGGACGGAGGGACTATCTTTTTGGGACGAAGGGAGTATAAAACAACCTTTTATAAGACTTAATATTTTATAATACTCCATCCACCTCTTAATATAATTTATATTTTTTTGAGTTAAGCTTTTCCAAATATTGAGGGGGTGGGGTGGTGGGGACAGGGAATGGAGATAGTATGGATTTGGGTTATGTGTTCGACTGCACACAACACAATAGTCGGATTGCGATGTAATTCATTTTATAATGTAACTCCTATTAGTATAAAATGTAACATATGTAATAAATGAGACAACTTATTTTTACTCTTTCCCGGTAAAATGTAACACACCTACTGTAAGACGTAACTCATTATGACTCATATTTCTATAAAACGTAAGTCAATCCGACTTTTATAATGTCAGACTGCACATTACGAGAGTTCATCTTTATTTCTAGTAATATTATTCTAGTCTTTGGGACAATATTGCCTTCCTTGACCCACTATATTGGAAGCTCTTGCACTTGCCATTACAAGAGATGCAAAGTACGATGTGCATTCATCATGAAAATCAACAACACATAGGTTACTGCAAATGAATTGGGAGACTTTGACCATGAATGGAACAAAGAAACTGATCTTGACCAAGACTTGGAGAAAAATACCGGCGAAAAAAAAGGCGTCAAAAATCCTCGCTCAGTTCTTCAAATCTGTAACCTATAAAATGATGAAGTATATAGACAATAAGATAGGGACTCGGAACTGCTAGAGCCGCATATTGGTGCTACATTAGATAGGTCGGTAAATGACTGAGATGGGTTGGGCTCCACATACTATCTAATTAATCATGACTGTCCATCCACCAGCGGGGTACGGGTCCCAAACCCATGACCTTAACTAACACAACTTTCAGACCAAAAAGTAACCAAGTTCCATAACTTGCTAAAATAACTAGGGAGGATTCCAGCAACATCCAAAAAAATCACAAAAGAAATATCCTGGCCAACATAAATAAACTTACCAAATAGTACATCAGATAATCATAACAAAATATCAAATAACTTAATAAACCAACAGAGATCAAAATGAACAAAACTACAATTTATTGATTGTTTAACGTCACTACTTGAAGCTCGTTCTTATTCCTTCTCTATTTCTAAACTGGTTATCATCATCGTTCGATTTCGTCATTTTGCCTATGTAACAAGCTATTACCTTACCCAGATACACCAGTTCTCAGGAAAGGAAAAAAAAAAAAAAAACACCTTTACATGTTGAAAATCTCTGTTATGAGGTCATCCAACACCATCTCCTGGATCTTCTTACCCAATGCATCCACCACTTCTCGGGGTTCGGACCACCCCTCATTTTCATCAAGCACAGTGTCTGAAACTTTCTTACGTAACTCCTTCTCATGGATCTCCAACAACTTATACAGTTGAACCTCAACCCCACCAGTTTCCCACTTCAATCCAAATCCAACTCTCGGTTTAACCCACGGGCACGAGTCCCTAACAGACTGGTAAATTTCCAAGAGCAACTCATTTACATGATCAAAGACTAGCTTTCGAACAAGTATGGGCTCCATTTCATCATCACCATTAGAGTACTCCTTCTCGAGGCTGTCAAATAATGAAGGATCTAAAGGAGAATCTGGGGAGTAGCAGTTTGAGATGAACAAACCTGGGTCAGTGCCGTAAAGACCAGACTCAACTAGGAGGTCAACTATGTAGTAAGACTCCCAGCAGTTGTAGTCAACTAATCCTTCATAAAAACCCACTTCTTCTTCAGCTTCTGTGCCGTATGATATAATCTTATGTTCCATGGAACCTTCGCCCGACTCCATTTTTAGTTCGTGAAGATGCATTTTGAGCTCTGGAAAAAGGAAAATTAAAAAAGAAAAGAGAGAGAGAGAGAGAGAGAGAGAGAGAGAGAGAAAGAGATACAGTTAATTAACCGAGACATTCAGGATAAACAAACTATGCACTGTAGCAGAGCCATGGTATCTATGAAACTTTAGCATGACATTCTTCATCCGTCAATTGACATTACCTAAATCCATTTTGTACAGATTTTCTCAATCTAGAATTACATCGGTATTACCTAAAGGTATTCTTAAATGTTTCTTTCTTCATTGCATAATGAAAATAAGAACAAGCTTTATATTAGTTAAAATGTACTCCAAGCACCAACAAATCAAAATTGCAATGAGTATACTTCTGAAGTTGAAATAGTACGAAGTAAAGAACTCCTTATTTACCTTGAATGTCAGCATTGACTCTCGCCAAAGTATCAGGTCCATTAGATGAATCTTCTGTTAACGGAACTTCTAGAGTCGAAACAGGACTACGGTGATCAGCCTCCTTGGAGATTTCAGAGGTTTCTGACTCGGGCTCCAGCTCTGGCTCAGGCTCAAGCTCTGGCTCTGGCTCTGGCAGCTGAAGAGAATCAGAGTCTCCTTCTGGTTTTTCATTTGACGGTCCCTATATGAGAAATAAATTGGAATATGAATCATGAGGCGGAAATAAAACATAAATTTAATGGTAATTTCTCTTAAAAGACAAACTGAAACAAGTAATATGTGATGCATCTCAATAACATATAAGATACTTGGTAGCTCATGCAAAGAAGGAAGAAAATCTAACAACAAACTAATGGAGACATTCACGTGTAAAAGGTTTTGAGGTTTGGGCACGTAATGACATATCAATTTCTTTTATTACATGATAAAACAAGATATCCCGAGTTAAGCGTTCTTAGTGGAAAAGACCACGAGTACTCGAATAACAGTATTTACCCTCCATGTAAATGTTGGGGAGGGTGCCATATGAGCTAGAGCTCATTGGCGACTACATCCTATTTGTAATTTACCCTACTCCTAAACTGTTACGCTTTAGCATCCAGATGTGCTAGGGATCAAGGCTATATATTACGTGAATACGCGATAACGATAATTATATACTCCCTCCGTCTTTTTTGTTTGTTCACACTTTGACCAAAACACGGGTTCTAATGAAAAATGTTTAATATTAGTAGCTGAGTGGGTGTTGTGAGAATAAAAAGTGTGATGGGATTGTTAGTGGGGTTCGAATTGTGAGAGGGATAGATTTTGTGTGTATAACAAGTGGGTCCCATTGAATAAAATATAGTACTATAAACTTTCCTTTTTTGGGGTGTGAACAATCAAATGGGAAACCCGAAATAAGAGAGACAAGCAATCCACTATTACGATACAAGAGAACAAGGAGAATACAAGGTGATATACATCACTCACTCACAATCACCCAACACGTGTATCACTCAATTCCTCGCAACTGATTCTTAGAGCTACCGTAGAATAATTCTAAGAAACAAATATACTAAAAGATTTTCGGAACACAATATTAAGGCTTGGTATACATAGTTGAGCCCCTATCCTTCAACTTAAGCTTTTAGATGAGTTGGTAAACTTGACATGGTACCACAGCTCTCGTTAGGCAAGGTCATGGTTTACAATAGTCCCACTTGCTTTTGTCTACCCCAATTAAGTTGCGCACAATTGGACCACGTGTTCACTCTCCAATTGTGGCTGGGTCACACGTGAGGGGAGTATTAAGGCTTGACATACATAGTTGAGCCCCAATTCATAAGCTTAAGCTTTAAAATTAGTGGTAAACTTGACACGCGGGGCACGACATCCATACGAAATAAGAATATGCCTTTATGTAGAGTCATGGTAAGTTCTAATCTACTAGGAATTAACTTGTATCACTCTTATCCTAATTCATCTAGGATTTCCAATAATTCCAAATTACAATAAGATTTTACCAATGGTATTCACTCAAGGAATTACCAGTGGAATTTGGGACGATGTGATAGCACACACACGTCTTGCACGTGTACTTGCACGTCCCACTCTCGCGGATATACCTTTTCTGTAATGTGCAGTTTGTTACCCGCCAAGTATTTTCCACGATTAGACAAGGTTGGAGGAAGCCTTCTTTCCATAGTTTGGGATCCTCGAGGAGGAGTGAATTGGAGGCTGGAATAGCAAAGTTCGCCATGTGACTTAATCGTAGGGTTACACATGGCCTGTTAAGTTGGGTTTAAAAGGGAGAAATGGGCTTTTACTCCTTCTCATGCCTATATCTACTCTTAAGGTATTCATTTGTAAGGATCAACCTATCTGTCACATGCCACCTGCCACGTTATGAGATCTCTCCCTCTCACTTACTAAAGAGACCAAGCATCCCGCAATGTCTTGTCTCTCCCTAACCCTTCTAGTTCAAATTTCCTCTCCTCTCTATCGCCCTTGGTGGTTCGTGTAACGCTAGCATTTACCTGAAATCCTAATTCTTTACAGGACTTAGTACAAACAGAGATACCAATTTACAACAAGATACATTGACTTTATGTTACATGAATAGTGTCTCGAATGGTATTCCTAGGAGATCTAGGTACAAGGCTAGAATAGACAGAACACAAAGGCTCTACCATTCTCAAACACTCTAATAAATAGAACCACAAGGTGTGGTAGGCACTACGGTGGTCAAACACACAGTAATCGTAGTTTTTATCTCATAACTTGGCTGAGTGACAACGATATGGAAAATCGTCTAAACGATTTTTCATCCCCATCTCATCGGACCCATACCCACTCATTATATAATGTTTAGTTTTCTTTGAGATCTAGTATATCTATAGATAAGTAATCAAAACATCATATGACATTTACGTCAATATAGTAATTCCATAAAAGTTGGCGTTGTATCTAATCAATTGTCATTTCACGTAAAGAAATCCTAGGAGTAATTTATTTGTCCAAACCAAATCGTTAGACTATTTACAAGTGACATAATGAATTCGGAGAAAATATTTTATTTCCTTAGTTTTATTCTTTTCATATTATTATAACTTGGCTTCTAGTATAAAACTCTAGCGTAAAGTAATCTCGTCGTCTAATCACTCGACGTCACATCGACTACTAATAGGGATTAAAGGGACTTTCCACAAATCGAATATCATACTATCCACATGATCAAATGTTACTTCTGCTTACGCAATTTGAGAATATCAATTTCAATACAGTCTTCCATCACCAACGTTATCGATAGAATGGTCATATTCCTTGAAAAGAAGAATGACAAATCTTCGTGAATGTCAACTTTATTCGTATTGAACTTTTAGATGAGTTAGTAATTTAACATGGTATTAGAGCTCTGGATTGGCAAGGTCACGGGTTTGAGTCATCCCGCTTGCAATTGTTACTCAAGGTAGTATGAGTTTATGATTGCACCGCATTTGGTTTATAATGACCTACTTGTGGCATGTTTGTTTGATTGTTCATATGCGGACGGGTTACGCCGAGGGGAGTTGTATATCACCCAATCAATTAAAGGTTTTGCCACTAATGTTAAATATAAGGCTATTTTAGCCCCCCATAATTTTCCGAACCGAAAGTGTGCAATGTTATGAAGGACTTGTACCACCGTAGAATTTGCTAGAATTGTTGCTCGTAGTCCATAGATGTTGTAGTTCACAGGAAGAACGCCATACATTACTTCACATTCTTCTTTAGTACGAATGGAAAATTCGTTTTGATCATGTCTCATTATATGATAATATCCTAGTTATGAGGGAAGGAGAAGATCTTATCACCAAGAGATCCTCCGGATATACTAATATACCTAAGATATCTTTGAAAAATGAATATTTAGGTAACTTTAGTTATTAGGTTGAATGTCCAATCGAATTCTAATCCACATCTTGCTCCTTCTCTTATGGACGAAAAAATTTGTTGGCCAATAAACGCTTGTTCTCTTCTTTCCTTTCTCGCAATATACTTACCACCAAAAATATGGCCTTTGTGCTTCTAGTACCTTTGTCCACACACATATGTCCATAAATAAGATTGGTTATTGACATCTTAATGTCGAAACATATATAGTTGATCAGCGATGCTTTGACCCTTCAAATTTGGCAAAGTAACCGTGTCCACATGACCTCAGTATGGGCATAGGCTTGGATACGGGTGTGGCTATTTAGGCCTACATTTTGTGTAAAGTCTTAATTTTTAGAGGATCCGACACTCGGATCCGTACTCAAGTCAGACACTCGTACCAAGCCTGAGCATCATAGTAGTTGATGAGTTAATAGCGTCCAATGAAGTGCTTTTTATTTCAAAATCAAACTCATCTCTAAAGTTTTTTTCTTCTTAGAAAGTACTTCTTTTCTACCGATTCAAAGTAGTCACAATGAAGAAAAACTATTTGGGCCACTTTCATGTATGCCCCATATATGTATAGAGGCCCACATCTCCCTAATATCAATGAGTATGGGCATAGGCTTGGATACGGGTGTGGCTATTTAGCCTACATTTTGTGTAAAGTCTTAACTTTTAGAGGATCCGACACTCGGATCCGTACTCAAGTCAGACACTCGTACCCAGCCTGAGCACCATAGTAGTTGATGAGTTAATAGTGTCCAATGAAGTGCTTTTATTTCAAAATCAAACTCAACCAATATGTTTGAGGATTGAATTCTCTAGAGATCTTAGTGATTGCAAACGGAGTGCTCTTATACATAGCTTGTTAACCTCGTACATAATTTCCAACTATGTTTAAATATTAACGTTTTAAGAAATGTTTAATTATCAATGAGTATTGGCATTTGGACTTTCTCTTTGTTGACCTTCTAATATTCAATACAAGGGAACGTAAAGGCGGGATAGTAAGTTTGTTAATACGTGAAGGGAGATGTGGGCCTCTATACATTATGGGGCATACATGAAAGTAGCCCGAATAGTTTTTCTTCATTGTGATTACTTTGAATCGGTAGAAAAGAAGTACTTTCTAAGGAAAAAAAAACTTTTGTTCATATTGAATAGCCTTCCCCACGTGATTCTTAACAATCATTTACATATAATCCACGATCCTTGTGACCATAGCATGTAGCATTGTAAGCCCTCGACAATCTTGATATGTTAGTAGAATCATTTCCATACATATT
>JAOWBW010002369.1:48137-90121 GCA_026119855.1 Campanula takesimana
AATTAAACCACAAGTGTGTGAATACAAAGATCAACAATGATCCAATTGAAGCATATAATTACAAATTGTAATTATATTAAGGAACCAATGCAAACTTGGGTCAACAAATAGTAGTGTGGGGAGGATATGATTGTCTATTCCTAAAGCAAGTGGATTAACAGTAGATAAGTAACTGATGGTTTTTTTGTAATATATGAACTTTATGAGCACAAGATTGTCCAAAAGACTGTTCATATTTTTCCATTTAAAGAATAAAGCACTAAAAGTGAGACATACTCCCTCTGTCCCAAAATGATCTTCTTATTGTCATTTTTCGTTGTCCCAAAAAGTTGTTCTCATTTCTACAATTAAGCTTAAGTGTGCATAAACACAACATGGCTAGTAAAACAAGTGTGAAGCTTCTTCCAGAGGTGAAGATCATTTTGGGACGTAGGTAGTCCGAAAAATGAAAGTAAGAACATTAAACTTGAGACGGAGGGAGTATACAAAATTAAAGATGCGAAATCAAAGACAGATACCTCAGTAACAGAAAGTGAAGCTTCTTCCAGAAGTGCAGCCATGGCTGCTCAAAGGAAAAGAAAGAGAGAAAAGAGTTATGAAAATCAAGTTTGCTAAATTTCCCACATCGAAAAATTTAGAAGGTTATTTAGTGTTGAATAAGGAAAGAATTGGAGATTTTAAAATGTGTTCGTAGAAAGGAGAGATGGTTGGCATCTCCCCTGACAGGGACGGGAACAAGCATTCGGGCTTTACCTGTTACCACACATCCGGTTAAGGCTACCCACTTCGGTGGATCTATAACCCAATTTTTTTTTTCACTTGATTTTATTTTGTTTTTAGTAGTAATTGCTACTTTCCTGATAATAAGTTAATCTCATTTCTATTTAATTTTTACTTTATTTAATTTAAATTCAAAGGCTTTTTTTTTTTTTGGATCATATGAGATATCTTGATGTTTTCTTGATCAAAGACTTGAAATTATTGGTAGTAGTGTTCTAAAAGACGTCCGTCTAGGCCGCCTAGGCCCCACTTAGGCGCTAGACGTTCATGAAACGCCTAAGTCCCGTCTAAGATATTATAACTATTTCTGAATTCTCGGCCCCGCCTAAATCCCGTCTAGACCCCGTCTAGGCGCTAGGCCCTGCTGCGGCGCCTAACGACCGTCTAGCGCTTTTTAGAACCTTGATTGGTAGTATGAGAGGTGTTGGTGTTGATTGTGTCTCATGTAAAAAAAAAGTGTATTTGTAACTCCGCCAAAGCTGCAACTTTTAGGGCCGTAATTGCAAAACACTAATTTGCAAGATTAAAGCCATCATTTATGGTTTAGCAATAAAATTGTATAAATCAAACTCCAACCTCATTTTTTTTTTAAAGAGAAGAGATCTTCTGTACCATTTTTTGCGTACCACTTGTGTAGCACAGCTGATCCAACGGTTATAAGTTATTAACACCAAAATCTTTATAAATTCAACAATGATGCATAGTCGTTAGATCACTTGTGGTACATATAAAAGTGATACAAAAGATTTTTTCTCCTTTTTAAACGCTTTGTGGCACTATCACAAATTTGCAAAACACTAATTTGCAAAAGATATTGCTCTTTTGATAAGTTGATTTCATGAAAGTTAGCTTTGTAAAAGGCTTGGGAAAAATGAGTCTTTGAAATGGACGGTGGGTGGCACTATCCTTAATAACTGCAACCTCACTATTTAAACACTCTGCCACTATCATAAATAGTTTAACTTGTTTTAAAAACACTCAGTGATGATTTAATAAATAACTAAAATACATTAGCACATTGACACTAATTAACATTAACAGTGTTAATGTTAATTTAACATTATTGTCAATTTTAACACCGACACTTATGGCATTCAACAATTACTCTCCTGATACATAACTAAATTTAACGGGAAAAAGTGTCGTTAGAACGAGTGACCACATATGCACAGTGTCCAATCTTAATACCTTTGATGCAAAAAAAAATTGAAATAAAGTTCTAAACATGCACAAAATGCACAAAATGGCCAATCGAAATACTATTTTCTACATTTTCTCCAAAAAAAATAATGCTATATTTTCGAGACGGGGATTTTAATCAAGTTAACTACTAAAAACAAAAAGACAGTAACATTATTCAAAAATAAATAAAGTAGAACGTCAAAAGATAATACAGATTCTTCTGAGTCAGTAAAAGATTGAATTTACATCAAATGCACGATAAAATCCGAAATCACCTCTCAAAGCATCCATTACTTACTGCACACAACACCCTTGAAAGGGGAAAATTTTGCAATATTATGGTGGGAAACTTCTTCACCAATATGTTTCCCACCTTTATTGGAAGGAATTGTGGTTTGAAAACTACATTAAGTTGCAAAATCAGGAGGAGCATAAATAGGGGCGGGAAGAAAAGGGAACGGGGCCACTGATGCATATGCTACAGGTGGGCGCCCACGACCATTAGGGGAAACACGTTTCACCTTCTTCTCTCCGTCCCCACTTTCATTCTTTTCAACAATATTCACCAAGTTCTCTGCTGCTATGGTGTGCTCGTTATTAGAGATTCGGTGAAACATAAGCCCAGACATGAATACAGGGAGATAGAGAAGGCTGGCATGGAACATTCTTCTGGCATCTTTTGTTGTACGGTTGAGATAGAATGATAAAGCTGTTCCAGCTATTGCAAGTGCAAGAAGTGTGGATTCGACACAAAACCATCCAGATGTTATGCCCCCTACAGAAAAAATATGCAACAGAGAATACGATTATTGCTTGGTAGGTAGAAAGGGGGAACAATTACTGAGGGCCTAGGAGAGTCGGCAACCATCATGCTAAGTCGTATAAAGAGTAATGAATCATGAGAATCAATGCTGACAACTTCACAAATACTCTCTCCGCCCGGAAAGATAGTGCCACTTAGACTTTTATAGCCAACTCAATCAAACTTAACTTAAGTTTATGAAAACTAGAATTATCCTTATGCAAGTTAATAGAATGTTATTAATAGTATTCCTAACAGTGAATCAAATAACAACTTTTAGAATTGCATAGGGATGGCTAGATTTTCATAATATTATGGTCAAAGTTTAATTTAGTTGACCATGAAAGTCAAAGTGGGAGTAGCTTTCCGAGACGGCAAGAGTATCTAGGAACAAAAGGAAGTTAATAGGGGAGAATATTTCTTTACTTGTGTAGCACAAGCTCCATGTTTTGTACTGTTCCTCATTCCCTACTATGATTCAGTTCAGGGTTGAAGAAAGGGTAATCATTAGCTAAGCTAATCCTTGGAAAAATTAATGGGAAGTTTAACATTTGCGGGTTAAGATTTAATTTAAACTTTTCCTTTTGAAATTAATGGAAGTTAGATATCTTGTGATACGACCTAGTCTCTCTTAAATTCACAAATCGCAGATGATTTTTGAGGATAAATTAGACGAAGTAATTCCAGAAAAGTAGAAACATTTAGGTTTTTCATCAAAGGGAACACTTACAATCATAGGCCAAGTATCCCAGGGGAAGCAGGTAGATGCAGTTCCTCAAAGCCACTGCAGCTGTTCTCTGGCCAGATGGATCAGCGAGAGAGAACATCTTAAACCTGAAGAACAGTATATTCAAAAACAAAATTAAAAAAAAAAAAAAGAATAAGAAGAAGAAGAAGAATAGATGACGACTACACTCCGAATGAACCATGATGTAGACTCTGCTAAAGGAACCGAGTACATAATACAAAAGCGTGTCAGGGACCCCATGTACTAGTACTCAGAAGGTAATTCAGTTCAAACTAACTGCTGATTATCATTTCTTAACAGTTTGTTTGAACGCAGGCATCAGTCCATCATACTTGTGTCATCCCGTAACAGTGCATAACTCATTAAGAGTTGTGATGCTCGGACTCTCCAATTTACCCCGCCGTTCCCATGCATAACTCAGACACTCGTACCCAAGTCCGAGCATCATAGATTATGAGCCACATACGTTTACTTCCTCCGTCCCCGATAAATGTAACACTTTCCATTTTGATTTGTCCCAAAACATATGCCGCGTTTCTAACTAAGGAATTAGACTTGGTGCAAATGTACCAATATACAAGCAATGCACAAACAAGTAAAGCACATTATTTTAAAAATGTTGACAAGTCAAATGAAAGTTAAGCGACGGAGGGAGTAATGCACAACTCATCATGGTACATTGCACAAGATGAAAAACAATGGAGGACGACTAGTGCTCCCAAATGAACATATCCCATACAAAGTTCAGCGAAACTATAATGATTCAGCAGCTGAACCATTAATTAAACAAGATTAAAATCTTTGATGAGAATTCAAAAGCTCATGGACTTACCCTCCAGCTGCATAGTCATCACGACACAAATATGCAAGCGCCATAAAATGGGGTAATTGCCAAAAATAAAGAGCAGCAGGTAGTAACATTCCATTGAGCGAAACCTCACCAGATGCTGCAGCCCACCTAGAAAGAGAATGTACAAGAGCATCTATTAGCATGGAAAATGGCAAACATAATGATGACCATAGATATTGGAATGCCGGAGTGATAAAGGTAAGCTTAAACGCATTACTGTTGAATTATTAGGCCTTTAATATTACAAAAATAAAATGCACTTTACCATTCGTGAAAATGAGAAATCATTCCTGATCCTTTAAATTTTAAAACACCTGCATGCCATAAGTTCTGACCTATACAAGTCCAGGAACATAGGTGCTTAACAAAGGCAGGTCCTGTAAATGAGTAATCACCATACATGCAAACTTCTTATGATACATAACTAATAGCAAGCTATTCTCTAACCACAAAGGTTTTTCCACAATGATATTGTCGAAAAACATGTAGAACATCTGTTCTGAAAACAACATATATTTATCGAAGAAAAGAAAGGTGAAGAATATGAAAAGCTTTCAAAGAATGCATGCATCTGTGAGGATTTAAAAAAACAAATGCCGAGGTTCCAACAACCAGGAGCTTTCAAAGGGTGAAAACAGCCATATATTCTACAAAAGCTTGTATGGTAATTGAAACAGAAAAACTACGAATTACATTCAACAAAACGTTACCCAAGAAGAGGTGGAATAGCACCGACAACAGCCCCGACCCAAGTATTCACAGGATGTATCTGCTTCAATGGAGTGTATACAAATGCATATAGGATGAGATTAGAAGCTCCTAACCCAGCTGCCAATAATTAGCCTGCAAAAACCTTGTCGGAAATGTTCTATATTAGTCCATCAGCTCAAGATACACACTGAATAGCTCTCCGACAAGTTCATGAATTATGGTCACCTTGCTTGCGAGGAGTGCGGTCCCAGCTATACCAACAGAAGATGCCCATGTAACCGCGTGAGGTAAACTAATACGCCCTGAAGGTAGCGGTCTTCGCTTTGTTCTATTCATCAATGCATCATTTTTAATCTCAAACACCTAGTACAAAAAAAAGTTGACTTGATGAACCAAACTAACAACAACCAACCCGATGGTTAAAGAAAGAGAAGCATAATAAAGGAGCTAAACAGAATGCACAAACAAAAGATGAAATGCATGACATCGATAATGAGGGATCACTATCATAACTAGGGGTGGCAATCTTTAACCCAAACCATTAATCCATCCAGTAACCCAGTACGAAATGACTTGTTGGTTTTAATCCATTACAAACCCAATTAAGTTATTAGGCTCGAAGTGGCTGACCTACTAAAGACCAATAACACATGAATACAAATGTTTTACCTGGATAACAAATGGGTTACCCATCAATTTCACGACAAAAGTTACCCTCCAATGACCAACTGCCCTCTGCATCAGCGACAGCTGAAGTGCCTCTGCCTACCACAAAATGCAACTAACCTCCACCGCCACTGTTGATGGAGAAAATCTCCCTCTAATTAAATTACCTAGCAAGTGTACTAGTTACAGATGTAGTAGTATGCACAAGCAAGGGTCGAATCCAAAGAGACTAGATTGGAAAACAAGAATGTTTAAAAGCGGAAAATAAATAAAAAGAAATTTGTTTTGATTACATTAATTAAACCTAATTATGCAAAGAAATTAAACTAACAATAAAAGCAAGATTTAAATCAAGATTAATAAAGTGATTCACAGATTGGGTTCACAAATACTTTCACTCTATGCTATGCTATCAATAACAGAATCAAATCTCTTTCTTGGATTCTTTCACAAAAATAAGAATTTGGACGGTTCGGTCGCCGGATTGCAATTTTAGTATTCTTATCAAATTATACTTTGCTATCACGTCCATATAATTTTCCAAGAATTCATGAAGAACTTAAGAACATATGAACCTAGATTCTTTCGATTTCAATCACGATTTCAATTGAATCTAATTATCAAAATAGTGGTTAAAGTATCAACGCCCGAGCCCGAGTCATTGTAACAATAGATACCCAGAAATTCTAAAGCTAATTTATATCTTAACATATAATTGAAACTAAAGAATTTAGAATGAAGAATATTTTGATAAACAAGAATTAAGATTGAATGGAAGAATTAAATCTAGGGCTAATTGCAAATTGGTAACCTGAGTTTGTCTCACTTTTGCAATCCCCAACCTAAAAGTTCAATTTTGCAAATCAGTCACTTGAGTTTGTCAATTAGTTGCAATGTGGTGAATAAACTAACTTTTCGTTAATTTTTAACGGACATGAACACATGAGCCTTGGACATTTAAAAGGGCAATCTTGTCAATTTTTAGATGTTGTGTAAGGCATGTGTTTAATTAAGGGGGTCAACTGCAACTTTTTGATAATAAAGGGAAGAATAAAAAAATTATACATGTCATACACTTAGTTGTACATAAATTAAATGTGTATAACATTTTATGCATAGATCAATATTAACTTGAAACACTCCCTCCGTTTCATGTGGATTGAGACCAAAAAAATGGGCACAATAATTAAGAGAAACTAGTGAATGTGTGGTGAAAAATGAAGAGAGAGAATGAGTGGGGTAAATAGTAGTGTTGGTTGGATAAAATGAGTGGTGGAAAATGAAGAGAGAGAATTAGTGGGGTTAAATGGGTGGGTTTGTGTGAATATAAAATATTAAAAGTTTGCCATTTTGGGCAGTCTCAATTGAGGTGAAACGGACTAAAAGGGAAATAAGTCTCAATTCACATGAAACGGAAGGAGTATAAAGTTGAGAAAATGCTTTTAAGGTTGAGAAAATAAAATATATTTTTAAATATTATATACTCAAGTTTCAAGACGGAAAACGGAACAACACAATTAATATCTAAAAAATAATAATAAATGAAATTACAAAATTTGAAAAAACATTTATACCCCCTATACTTTGTGTTTGCAAACTGCACAATGTAATGCACAACCTCCAAGAATTGACAAGGTTGCCCTTAAAAGGCCGTGTGTAAGGCACTTGTGTTTAGGTCCGTCAAAAAATTAACGAAAAGTTAGTTTATTCACCACATTGCAATAAATTGACAAACTCAGGTGACAAAATTGAACTTTTAGGTTCGGGATTGCAAAAGTGAGACAAACTCAAGTTACCAATTTGCAATTAGCCGTTAAATCTATAGCATAAAGTTTAGTATTTGCTATATCCAATCCATGAATCAAATATTTAGCTACTCATATTCCTAAAAACAAGAACAAGCAAAGTAATTAAGAACATCAAAATGTAACGACCCGAGCCCGCAGGCCCGACCCGTTACACAAGTACCACGCACTGGCTCAATGAATACAAATATCTTGGGTCCACTTGGCTTACCACAGGCCCACCCAAAAATCCATGGACGTATTGGTATTCATTGTCGGTACGTAGGAACTTAAGTACCACTCCAAATTTACTTTCCCCACAGATGTGGGATACCACAATCTCCCTACAGGATCCTTGCCGTCCCCGACAAGACCGACTTGGATCGGAACCCCGGGCAGTGTGGATTCAAGAGGTCGCTCGTGCGGATTCAAGAGGTGACTCCCACCGACTTCGCGGTGTGCACTTTGTTCCGCACAACACTTTGCTCCACACTTCCGGCCGGGACTCGCTCTGATACCATTGTAACGACCTGAGCCCGCAGGCCCGACCCGTTACACAAGTACCACGCACTGGCCTAATGAATACAAATATCTTGGGTCCACTTGGCTTAACACAGGCCCACCAAAAAATCCATGGACGTATTGGTATTCATTGTCAGTACGTAGGAACTTAAGTACCACTCCAAATTTACTTTCCCCACCAATTGGGATGCCACAAAAACCTGTAATAGAATTGATGAAATCCTTCTTACAAACCTTAATCTTGAATAAAAGTATGAATAAATAAAATAGGTTGAAGTGTTAGGAAACACCCTAGGATTCCTTGTTGAAAAATGAGAAATTGAAGTTGTTGGCCGCATTTCCCCAGGAGCCTTTGGTATTTTTGCATTTCCAGAAAATCCCTCCAAAAATTCCTTAAAGGTCCTCCAAAATTCTAGAAAAGTCCCTGGAATTTTGGAAATTACTGAAAAGCAACATATTTTGGATAATTCCTGAAGAGCCCCTCCAAAAATTCCCCTAAGGTCCCTTCTGGTGCGTCCCTTCTGGTGCGTGCTCCCTCTATGGACTGGAGCGTGCGCACCCTTAATTACAGAAGTTCTGGGTTTGGACTCGTGTGGGTGGGCGCGCCCTAAGTATGGCGTGCGCTCGCTCCCCTTGCTTCGCGACTTGTACATTTTACGCGCAATCTTCCGGAGGCCATTACTTCCTCATACGAACTCCGTTTTGGACGTGCAAACTATCGTTGGAAAGCTCTTTTCGAGTATTATCCAATTGACTTGATTACTCAGTGGTCACGTCTATTCATATTTATTTTCTTGTCCGTTTTTTTATCCTTCCTTTTCGAACTTTAACGTACATGAATCCATACATTCTTTCGCTCCTTCCCTAAACTCATAAACACTCCAAAAATCATTAAAACACACAATGTTGAGCACCAAATAAGTCATAAAAGTATATCATTTGGATGGGTAGAAACACATCCATCAATTGTCGCCTCCCTCTCACCATCAACTCCGCCGCACTCGCCATCCCCCACCATCACCACCGCACCCGTCATCCCCACCTCCTCTTTATGGCCCGTCCGGCAGCCTGATGTAAAACACTCATAATCAACGAACCATAAATGTCCACCTGATTAATCTTCCAATCTATCATGATTTCTTCCTCACAACATCCAAGTTGTGCAAATGGTGGTCATTTGACACCCTTGATTTTGGAGCGATGTCAATTTTACTACGTTTAAGTTTAGGAATATAAAAATTTTACCACTAGAAATAGTAAATTTAGTAATCTTGACCCCTTTGGTTTAGGAAAAAAAAAAACTACTATCTCATTTTACATAGCAAAAAAAAACGACGTTCAAAGGAATTAAGGAGAAGTAAATAATATTAAGATGGTGGAAGGATAGTGGGTAGGGATTATTAGTGGGGTAGGGAGGAGTAAGTGGGTTGGTTGGTGTGAGTATGACAACTGAGTCCCATCAATTAAAACATATTATGAAAGTTTCCATTTTGGGATTTTGCAATTTTAAGTGGGACACCTAAAATATCAAATTTTGCATTTTGAAATGGCACGGAGGGAGTATATCATAATTTTGACCCCCTTCCCGTGAAATTCGACTATATCATAAATTGTAACCCCCCCCCACCCAACCCCCGGTAAATCATGGCTTTGCCACTGATCAATCATATAGAAGAGAATATATAAAGGTACCATGTTGGAAGGAGCAAATAAAAATTGAATTGAGAGACCCCTAGATGAGGAAGATGAACCAGGATATCCTTGGAACCAAAAAGCTAAGAGTTGAAAATGATGGTGAAGAGCAAGAACTAGAGCCTCAGCCATTCACCTCCTTCCATCCATTTATTTTCTCTTTTCTGTCTATGTTTTCTCTCCTCTCTGTGCTCTTTTTAAACTCAAATAGAACCCTGGAATTGAAGATGAATATTAACGGTCCGGATATAAGGACTTGATTAGGTGGTGGCGTTAGTTGGAATATGAGAAACTTGTGTATACCCGGATAATATCCATTAATAAATGGATAAAGATGGATGCATTCCGTTTATACCCATTAAATATAAATGGGTAAAATGGATGATACTCAGATTTACACATGGACCTCAACAGATGAATATGGGTTTTACCTAAACCTATTCACTATATCCCATTTTGCTACCCTATTAATAACCAGATGCAGCACAACTTAAATGTAATTCAAAAGGTGTTAATAATAAATTTCAAAGAGCATTTGGCTTTTTAACATGTCAACTTCTTAGAAGTTAGAGCTAGAAATTGACGATTCCATATGGTGATTCATGTTAGCCAACACCAAATCAATTTGAAACAAAGGCTTTGTTATTGTTGTTGATGTGTATGATGCTTGTCGTATTTTCCGATTGAATCCCATTTTATTCTACATCTTTGATACAAAGCAACAACAACAAAAAAAGCCTAAGTCCCAAAATGGGGGCAGCAAGCATGAAACATTGTATGGATTCGTCAATGAGACGTGACAAAACAATGGAAAAGGGGAGAGATAGATAAAAAAAAATTAAAGCGAAGTAGATATTTAGAGGAGATAAGTGTGAAGAAAAATCAATAGAAACTACATTGATACAAAGCCTTAAATAAAATTTCCTAAGATCTTAAGGTGCCTAGACATTATTGTAGATGGTCGAGATAATTCACACCTATGTTACTCGGACTCTTCAAATATGTTGAAGTACCCGTGTCCAACACGACACCCCGACACCTGCTTTTTCAGTTGGATACAAGAAAATTGAAAGAAAAAAAAAAGGAGTGAGTTGACTTCATTTATAGTGATTTTACAAATTTTAATATTGTTTTACTTAACTATAAGCAAAATAGTATATAGAAATAAAATTATAAAATGATACTTTTGTAAAAAAAAAAAAAAAAAAAAAAAAAAGTTTTTTTTTTTTGATAAGATATAATAGACTCAATATATTTTGTTATTAACGTATCCCCGTACCCAAAATTTAGGACAGTGTCCCGCGTCCAATTTTTAGGAAAAGTGAAACCGACACTCGGATCCATACCCGTGTCAGATACCCGTAGCCGAGTCCAAGTAACATAGATTCACACACGCACATATATACTTGCACAAACCCATCAAGTAAGAGTCAGTAATCCCTGATAGGATGTGTAACACAGTGAACTTCAACTGAAAAAGAGTAGGTGTTGGTTAAAGTTGGATTTATTTATTTTTTTGGCTCACTAAACTAATTCATTTCCATAGTTCCTTTCTGTCGACACAAGAATTTATGTCATCTGTTAGTTGGGGGGGGGAGGGGGTTTAAGGGTTGTGGTGGGTGCTTGATAAAGGTAGTCAACTAGTTTTCAGATACATGGAGAAGAAAGCTGAAAATAAATTATATTAACAGAAAAAGCATTTTACAAAGTTAAATTGGCTGCCAAGCACATGTTAGAAACTCAAAAGGACTTAGATGAGTGAGATGAAAATTCAGAACTAAGCTCAAGAATTTTCTTCTACTTCAGGAATTCTATACAGTCAAGGTTCAGAAATGTATATCTTGGTCTATACAAGGTGGATCGAAATGAATCTTGCTCTATACATTCTATGTTACCTTTCCATAAAGTTCCATTAAAAATTAATGGAGGATGTTAATCTATTGCCTATAGAACAGCCTGAACAGTTCACCCAAAATTTCATTGCTTCCAGCTATAATCATCTCAAGAATTCTTCACTACAAATTTCACTCAAATGAGTAATAATCACAAAAGGATACGAGAAAACACATAAGAGAAAACAAGTGATAACCATCAATATCAAAAGGAAATAGAGAAGAAATATCACAAGCTAAGGCAAGAAATGAAGTGATTCATCCTCTAAAACTTGATGCCCTTCTATCTAACGACATATTTTCTTCAAAAATGATTCTCAGCCCTCTCTACTCATCATCAGCCTCTAGAACTCTCGCCTCTCTTCCTCCCTTAAGCTTAAATGTGATCACCCATAGTTACCAGGAATGTGGGGCGTATTGGGACACGGACAGGTACGGGAACGTGACTTAGTAAATTTTGGGTAGGCCAGGAGGAGGCTCAGTTGGTACGCAAGTTGGGAACACGGCACGATTTTATTGGAAATGCATCAGTAGTTATATATATATATCTTTTCTCTATACTAGGGAAATATCCATTAAGCTTAATATAATTATTTTATATATATATATATATATATATATATATATGTGTGTGTGTGTGTGTGTGTGTGTGTGTGTGTGTGTGTGTGTGTGTGTGTGCTCAAATGAGAACCTAAATATCGTGAGAACCGTGAGAACTTAATGTATCCAAGTGCACATTGGATACATTAGTTTTTACCTAATGTATCCAAGTAATGTATCCAATGAAGTATTCAAGTCAAGTAATGTATCCAATCATGTATCCAAGTGAACCATTGGATACATTAGTTTTTTACCTAATGTATCCAAGTTCTCACGGTTCTCACGATATTTAGGTTCTCACAGGAGCACGACCCTATATATTATATATATATATATATATATATATATACACTCCCTCCGTCCCACCTCGCTTGACACCCAAGAGGTGGGCACGATAACTAAGAAAAAAGAATAAAATAAGGGAAATGAGTGGTAGAAAATGAAGAGAGAGAATGAGTGGGGTAAATAGTAGTGTTGGTTGAGTAAATGAGTGGTTGAAAATGAAGAGAGATAATGAGTGGTGGGGTAGAAAGAATATAAAATTATAAAAAGTATGCTATTTTGAGAAGTGTCAAGTGAGCTGGGACAGCCCACAATTGAAATAAGTGCCAAGTGAGATATATATATATATATATATGTATATGTATATGTATATGTATATGTATATGTATATGTATATGTATATGTATATGTATATGTATATGTATATGTATATGTATATATATATGTATATGTATATATATATATATATATACATAGTTTATTTGTGGCATTAATTGCGATAATGAAACCCTCACTCTGTTAGTAATGATATGCTGATATGCTGGAAATTGTGGGCCACGATCCGGGACGCGCGTTCGGGGACGTGGGACGAGGGGGGGGGGAGTTCCCGGTAAGTATGTGATCACCTCCTTATTGCTCTAGTTATTGTTGTTATTAACTCAATAAATGATGACTGATTTAAAGAGTTATGTGGCTAAATTCTCAAATGGGTGAGAGTCAAGTAGATAGAAACTGTGTAACAAGCGGGACAACACCTATAGGAGCGCAGGACACTTGTCTGTTACTTATGATTCTACAAACCAGCACCGGTGTTCTATAATTCAATTTTATCAACAAAGAGGAATTGAGAACCTTCTATACATCTTTCTTTACCATTGGTTAGTTCAGAACTGACAAAGTGCTCCTTTTAATAGGAAAATACCAAAAGGCAACAGAATTAAAATTTGGGGAAAGTGCAGATACAAAAAGGCAATGATTCGGACCTCAAATGCAACGGACCACAAATGCAAAAGCTTTCAATAGTATCACATCAAATTGGCAATAATCCCACTCAATGAAATTTCAGAACATTGTCGTGCCAAATTAGTGAAAATCTCGTTGCTTTCACATATAAAAATAAAAGAACACCTATGTAGACACACACTCCAAAGAAAAAAAACTCGGAGGAAAAGACAAGAAAAAGATAACCGTTTGCTATCCAAAAGGCATGCCAAGAACTATCACAATCTGACATTCTGACTTGAAGACAAAACCTCTTTTAGGCATCAATAGACTTTCAACTTAAGCAGTAATCATAAAAGAAAAACAAACGACGGAGGAAAAAGAACAAAATCACGCTAATGAGTGACTAAAAACAGGGGAACTCTACATATAACAACCATTATGAAACTTCAATTAGGTAGTTGAACATACCTGATTTAAGGAACTTGCAGCTGCTGCCACCATCATTGTACCAGCGCAAGTGAAACCAAGACCCGCAATATCAACTGCACTAGCGCTTCCAAGAACATATCCGGCTCCGGTTGTAGCGACAACTAGCATACTGAAACAAATGAGTATGAAAACAAACTTAAATAATGATAACATGAGCATGACACAAAGGCGAAACTACGAAAGTTCAAGATGTCTAAGAAACTTCCAAATTACAGAGAAAATTCAGACAGTTAACCATGTAAAGTAAATGCAACTAAAAACTTCATTTTGGCTAAATATCCTACAAATTGACATCAGCTTGCTGCAAATGTAAATACCCTTCCTCAATTCCAGTCACAAATGCATTTTTCACAGAGAAAAAAAGATCAGGATTCAGGTACAACTAAATATACAAGTCAAGATTGCAAGAACGAAAGAAACAAAAGCCTATAGCGAGAAAGCCAGAATCAAATTCACAAGCAAAGATAAAGATCAAATTTTACCAGCGACCAGAACCAATTAATTATTCAAATTGACAAACTAGGGCAAATCTCAAACCTGAGTTTCGCTTTAGACAGCTCCCAATAACACTGCCCATAATGCTTAGCAAAATCCACCACTTCCTTCGTCTTCAACGACGATACCGCCGTCAACGACGAATAATCAACGGCGGAGGCAGTCGAAACAGACCCGAACGAACGAACCCGATCCAGGTTCTGAAACCCTAGCTTCGCCGAATCGACGGTGTGTGAAGTGGGACCCGCAGTGGTGGAACTGGATCGTTCAAAGAAGCCATAGGGTTGGTGTTCGGATTGAGAAAAGCGTAGAAGAAGCAAAGAGGGGTTAGGGTTGTAGCGGTTTGAGGAGGAGGCTACGAGTTTAGAAGTTAAACTCAGTGAGTTCCGCCACATGGCCGGCCGATCCTTGGTGGGGAACTGAGTTACGGAGGTGAGTTAAGGAAGGGGAGGTGAGTTGAGGACTCTCGGTTGTTCTTCTCCGGGGATAGTGTCCTTGGAGTTCGTGTCATTTCCTATCTTTTCCGTAGCACTAATTTTATTTTATCACTATCCTATTTTTTTTTATTTTTAACTCTTTTACACATTACTCCAATCATTTTAAAATAACATAAAAATTTGGGAGAAACTGATTTTTTCATAAGTTATAAAAAATTCATATTTCAAAAATATGAACTTGGTGTTTAAATGTCCAAACTCACTGTTTTAAGGCCTAGACTTGCTATTTATTTTCTTGATGTTTTAAGGGCTAAACTTAGGGATGGCAATTTCCCGAAAGCGATCCGCCCTGAAAAAAGTAGGGTTCGGGTTGCAATTTTCATGACCCGGGCGGGTTAGGGGCGGTTTCGGGTTTTGATACTGACTCGCCGTGATCCGACCTGACTTGCACCCCTATTGATGTAAAGCGTTGCAGCGGAATTAAAAGTAAATAGTAACCGGATAGACAATTAATCGAATCAACGACTAATTGACCCAAATCGAATCCACGAATTAGGGTTTGGCAAGAACAATACCAAAATTGATGAAGCTCTCGTTTAAACGAAGGAATCCACTCTCACGAAGGAATCCACCTTCAACAAGCTAATAAGGCTTCAAGGTAATAACATCACAATTGCAAAGCAATTAAATTAATAAAAATAATCTCTGATTTTCGGATTACACCTTTAGGCCTATTTTATAGTGCCCCAAAAACTTGAAAAAGAAGCTAAAACCTTCTAGAATTACTCCTAACCTATATAGTAACCTAATATGACTTAAAAACTAGTAAATCACCTCAAAATCTATCCTAGAATCCTCTAAAATTAACCTTCTAAAAATAATGACGAAAATAATAATAAAATAACTAATTAAATTAAAACCTAACTAATAATAAAATACAATATAATTATAATATTTAATATAATCATATTTCGTCTTGCATCATTCACCCCACTTCAACGAATCGTCCTCGAGTTCGTTCTTGCAACTTGAAATCGTCCATTCCACTTGAAGAGATTTTTTGAATAAACACATGCTTTCCCGAGCTACAAGAAATCTGGCACGTCTGAACAAGGTAGGAAAGACGACAGTTGAACAACGCTGGCGTGAAAACTTCCCGTCAAAGCAGCACTATGATCGGCCAAGTAGTTGACTTGAATTGACCAAATCCTGTCAGGTCCGGGCGGGTCACTCGGGCGGATCTTGCAGTATGCGCGGACGGACCTCTTCTGGACTTTGAAGCTTGCGATCTCCCTGTCACGGACAATTCTTCCGAGCACTGAGCTGCATAATCCTCCGTCACCACCACTTCAAAATAACTCATCTGAATCTGATCACGAAGCTTGCCATTAACACGTTTAGAGGCAAGTCGACGTTCGTTATCAATACGATCATATTCTGCAGATTTTTGTGCTTCCAATCTCGGAATTAATACGTCTATCAAATAATAAAGTTTGTCAGCATTGACGTCAATTTTCATCATATACTCATGCTTAGTCGTTTGTTCTACCACTGCATTTTTCCAATCTCCTACTAATTTATAACATCGCCAACGTTGATCAAAATTTTCCTCCAAATCAAGGAATCGATATGCCAAGTGGAGAAGGTAGTCTCTCTTTCGTTTAGCACGAACCAATCGAAGATTGATTTCACGAATAACATCATATTTGTCTCGCATGGTGAATTTTCCATCGCCTGTCATCTTCCAAGGATCAAACATTTTCTGATACCAACTGATGTAATAAAAATAATCTCTGATTTTCGGATTACACCTTTAGGCCTATTTTATAGTGCCCATAAAACTTGAAAAAGAAGCTAAAACTTTCTAGAATTACTCCTAACCTATATAGTAACCTAATAGGACTTAAAAACTAGTAAATTACCTCAAAATCTATCCTAGAATCCTCTAAAAATTAACCTTCTAAAATATGACGAAAATAATAATAAAATAACTAATTAAAACCTAACTAATAATAAAATACTAATATAATTATAATATTTAATATAATCATATTTCCGTCTTGCATCATTTATGTACAAAGTTAACATATTATTTTAGTTAACCATATTATAAGTGTTGTGCAATTTATTTTGATAGTTGTTTGTGGGTGAGGTTTGATGATTTAAGACTGATTTGTATAACTGGTCAAATTTAGGCTTAAACATAGATTGGGCCCAAGCATATATGAGCTGAAAAAATAGATATTGATACACTGCGGGTCGGGTCGGGTCAGCCCCTTTGAGGTTAGGGTCGGGGTCGGTTTTGATTAAACCCGCCCCGTTGCCATCCCTAGCTAAACTCATTGTTTTAAAACTTAAACTCGTTATTTTAAGGGTGAAACTATATTAAAAAAAATAGACTTTTTATAACTTATGGAGAAATCCTGAAACGTACTCTTAAAATAATTCTAATTGTTTTTTAATTATAACAAAAATGATTAAAAGTACTTTTTCTTGATACATTCTATTACTCTTTGCTCCATATTAAAATTTACTCTTTTTCAATACCAAATTTATATATATATATATATATATATATATATATATATTTTATGTAAAGAATTTCCTTTTTTCAAAAAAAAAATATTGTTTTTCTCGAGCAATTTTCTTAGAGTTTTTTGCAAAACATACATGCGTACTATCAAATTATTACAACTTCTTACTTGTAATGTCAAAACTGCCATTGTCACTTGCGTACTTTAGTTTATTAACAATTTAACCGAGTTGTTTAACTGGTGTTAAAAACTCAACAACCTTGTACACGTATTTTTCAAATAAAGTCACTAAAGTTTTTTCTTTTGCAATGTCTTCATCCCACTCACGAAATTGTTAATTTTTTAACAGAAGTTGATCATATGCTATTACGTGACTAACATTCTGTTAAATACTTTAATATTATTCTAAAAAACAATTCTTTAATATTATCAGTTTTAATTTAATAAATCTTTTTTATTACAAATTAAAATTGATACTAACTTTTAACCTTTGCTTTCAAGAAAAAAAAAACTTAAACTCCGTCCGTCTCAAAACATCTTGCACTATTTTGAAATACACGGGAATTAAGGAGGGAATGTATATATATATATATATTGCGATATATTACTGATAGGAATGTATTAGAATATGATTAAAAATATATTTTTAATAATTCTCCTAATATTAATTCAAACCACATGAATAAATTGTCTACTAAAACTATACCACCGCCCCCACCACCCACAGCCACCACCGCCACCATAACAATTTATCCACAACCCCAAGAAACCCACAACAATCTGCTAGCCATCATTAGACCATGTCCAATAGTTTCAACTACCAAAAACATTCAACTACCTTAATATTACGACACCTCATCTTCTCTCTCCATCCACTTAATCATTCAACTACACTCTCAACTACCCCTCCCACAATAAGCTAGTTTAGTTTAAAATTCAACTCCTCCCAACTCATCATTCTATACCCCACCACTTTATATTTTATTTACAATATTTATTTTTATAATTAAAAATAAATATTGATATTACTAATTTATTATTAAAAATAAATTATTAATGTTTTTAATTATAAATTCGAGATTTTTTTTTATTTTTTTTAATTCAAACTTAATTAATTTTTTTCGAAGCAATTAAATAAATACGAGAATATTTTAATTTTAATAAAAATAAGAAAAATTACAATAAACTTAGCTCGTTCCACAAATGATGAAAAACCAAAAAAAAACATACGATACATAGACTCGACTCACAGTACAATAAAATTTAAAAATCACTGATTTCCGAACTTTGCCCATATGTGTTTGACTAGATCCTTCTGCAATTGTTTATGAGCCCTCTGATCACGCAAATCCGATCTAGTACGTACATGATTTTCAAACGCTGGTAATACCTCAGTTGAGAATGGTTGTTGTGTACTAGACCCACTTGCCCCGGCTGATCCTGATAGTCAAGCCAATTTTGAGAATACGTACCACGTTCGTCCTCAACGATCATATTATGTAATATGATACATGCTCTCATGATCATAGCCAAGTCCTCTATCTGCCACATTCGAGCTGGTTCTCGAATTATTTTAAATCGAGCTTGGAGCACTCCAAATGCCCGTTCTATATCCTTCCGATAAGCCTCCTGGTTTTTGCAAATAACTTGTCTTCTTCACTTTGAGGAAGTTTAACGGATTTGACGAAGGTCGGATAAGAGGGGTAGATACCGTCAGCAAGATAATATGTCATATTATACTGACGTTCATTCACAAAGAAATTGACTCGTGGAGTATTTCCTGCTTCAAGATCATCGAAAACTGGTGATCGGTCCAGAACATTTATATCGTTTAATGTTCCCGGACATCCAAAAAAAGCATGCCATATCCATAAATCATGACTGGCAACGGCTTCAAGAATAACCGTAGTGGTTCCCTTATCACCTCTAGTAAATTGACCTTCCCAACCAGTAGGACAATTTTTCCACTCCCAGTGCATGCAATCAATACTCCCGATCATCCCTGGGAACCCCCGCTTCTCACTGACCTCAAGAATTCTTTGCAGGTCACCTTCGTTGGGGCTCTCAAGTACTGACGCTCGTACAATTGAATGACCCCCTTGCAGAATCTCCGTAATGCCTCAAACGCTGTAGTTTTCCCTATTTTAATGTATTCATCAATAGAATCAGCGGACATACCATATGCTAACAATCGCATGGCTGCGGTACATTTTGCTAATGGAGATAGGCCTTCTCTGCCGGAACAATCGGATCCTTGTGTGAAGTACGTGTCATGGCTTGAAAGATCCTCGACGATGCGGAGGAATACATGTTTCTGCATCCGATATCGGCGCCGAAAATAATCTTTATACATAGCATTTTCGGAAAAGTAGTCATCAATCAGGCTCTGATTGTGCAAAGCGTGATCTCTTTTCAAATTTTTTCGAGTTTTTTTCGGAGGTTTATCATCAAAAAACTCGTTTATGACAAAACTCTCCTCAATTTCAAGTTGCCTTTTGTAGGCTTCGACATCAAAAGGAAGAAATCCAGATGGATCCATTGATGTAGGAGGAATTCTGAAAAGGAGAGAGTGTTTGATGTAGGGAGAAGGAAAGAAGAAAATGTTTGGTGTAGGAAGAATGAAAGAAGAGGGTGTTATTTATAAGAAAATGAGTGGCTGAGGTTGACGGATTTGAATCTTCTATTGAATTGAGTTAGTTAAAGGATAACAAATGAGTGGTCGTGGTTGACGGATTTGAAGCTTCAATTCATTTGAGTTAATTGACGGACTCCAATAATAGAATTACATAGATTTAATTAAAAGGTAAAGTTACATACTGAGAATCTTGAAAGTAGTACATCAGTGCATAAAATTGACATAAAGCTAGAAAACAAACATTAATTGCCAAACAGCTCTTCAGTCAACATTTCAAAAGCTGTTGTTGATGATGATCGCGAGACTCCATTTGACTCAACTGCATCCACATTTTCCTATTTTTAGCCCGAGTCTTGTTAAGGGCAATATTGTTTGCCTTCTCTTGTTCTGAGACTAAGTTGTCCATTCGTTCCAATTCTTTCTCTTTGAATTGTTTGAATTCTGACCACTTTTGTTCCTTTACCGGTGACAACCCACTTTTTTCTTCCCCGCCTTTTTCTTAGCTGCCTCTCTTCCCATAGGACGAGGAATGGATCCAACCGAGCTTGAATCACCTACATCACCTTCTCGTGCTCTCTTAGATCCACTGCTATCAGATCCAGTATTTCCTCCAACCTGACTTGCATAGCGTGGTTGATCTCGGGTAGCTATCCACTCGTCCATCAAATTAAAAGTGCTATTGTTAGCATTTTTATATAATTCGTGAGCTTTTTTCAAAACATCATTATCCGACCACCCGCTTTGTTGCATACGCTTAGCGTTATCGTATGCACCTACCCATTTGCCCAATTTGGCATTTATATAATTGAAACGATTTTTGCATGAAACTACGTCACGGGGAGGGTTAAATTCACAATGTTCGTTACAATATTCAACAATCTTACCCCAAAAATTTTCGCTCTTCTGATTTTTTCCGACTACACTGTCGGTTCCAAACTTAATCCACCCACTGATTAGCACTATATTGTCCTTCGTGCTCCATTTCATCATTTTTCTCCGACTAGTGGTTGAACCTCCTGCATCTGGAGTTAGAGTAGCTTCATCAGCACCGCTATTGCTACCCATAACCATTTGTGTTGAATATTCAGGATATTCTGATTCTTGAGAGGGTAGTGGTGGTGGTGGAGGTCGTTGAAATTGCATACCATAATATGGATTCCAGGTGGTACAGCTGAAGGCATGGCATTTGGTTGATAATAAAATTGTGGGACATTTTGAGGACGTGGTTGGTTAGAAAATTGATTTGGCGATTGAAATCATTAGGATTGTAGTAATTTGGTGGAAAATTACTTGAATTCTGAGTGTTGAAATAAGGATTATTCGGATTATTGGGATCCATTTCACTAAAAAGATGATGAATATTTTAAAAAATAAGGGGTTAAAGAAGGATAATGATTTTTTTGAGAGAAAAGAGAGGTTTTTTTTTGGTGTACAAATAAAATGAAAGTTATATCAATTTATAGAGAAAAAAAAATCCAGAATTTTCGCGAAAAAAAAAAAAAATAAAAAATTTTGCTGTAAAATAATTGAGCTCGAAAATTTGGGTTGAAAATGATATCTAAAAATCTGGACGGACCAATCCTAGGCTGACACTTGGCAAAAGGAGAAAAAACAAAAAAAAAAAACTGGCATACGCTGCGCCTCACGCGCCTCTGTCGGCGTGAGGCGCACGCGCCATGTCGGCACCAACCAAGCGGCGACACGTGTCCATGGCGGGGCCCCTCAATTTACATTCAACCCGGTTGAGTTTTTTCAACCAACCAATTCAACCCCCTACCTCTCAACTACCTTATTGGAGCCCCTCAACTAGTTGAATCCACTTTCAACCCCCTCTCAATCACCTTATTGTACATGGCCTTAGTTTAACAACAATAAATATTGAAAAAAAATGCAGATCTATAAAATTAACAAATCTGCACACCCAAACACAACCGAATCTCACAGATCTGATAGATCTAAGAACAATATGGATCTGAAAAACTCAAGCACGCAAGAGAAGGGAAAGAGAGGGGACGGGAATACGGATCTGGACACAAATACGCACACACAAGCAAAGATCTAAAACCCAGATCAAAAAAGAGATAAGAAGAAACCATATTTCTAGATCTAAACCCAAAATAAAGATCTTACCACCCAAATAAGCACAGAACACGGGGAAAAAAGAGAGAGAGAAAGGACGGAGTGAGGCAACCTGTAGGCTAGGAAATGGCGGAGCCGTATGTGGTGAACGGGGCCGAGTAGATTGGAGCAAAGATGGAGGAGGTTTGAGAGTTTGGGAAGAAGAAGAAGAAGAATAAGAAGAAGAAAGTAAAGAGACAAAGGCGGAGGGTGGTGACGGCGGTGGCGGAGGGTGGTGACGACGGTGGCGGAGAGCGGTGGTGGAAGCGAGGGATGGAGGTAGTGGTTGTCTAGAGAGAGAATGTCTCACTTCTCTCTAGTTTTTCTCTCAGACCAGAGGAAGAGTGAGTTTGATTTAAGGGTTAGTGTGGGATTTTGGGTATTTTAGTTAAATGTGTTTGGATTGTTAAATCATTTTGTTTAAGGGACCATTAACTAGTTAACAGATATTGGCCTTCCTCGCAAAAGGAAAAACATTAATGACCACAATTGAAAAATATAAGTACAATGTGTCGTTAAGTTTTTAACACCAGTTAAAAAACTCGGTTAATTTGTTAATAAACAAAATTTTGACAGTACAAGTGAGAAGTTGCAATAATCTGATAGCTGTACACATGTTTGTTTTGCAAAAAACTCAATTTTCTTATGTAATGCTGAAATGAGTTAGAAGTGGTCTGAAGTTTCAATAATGGGAAAGAGTCACTCGATCCTTTTAAATTAAAAAAATGTCATTTTAATATTTATAATTTATTTGAATATATTTAAAATGTTTTTTTTAATCTATTTCGAGTCTTTCTATTGTTGATAAAATTTGTACTATGATATTGTTTTGAACTTCCTTTTGTTCCAAATTTTTATATGGTAAGTATTTTTATTTCTCTCAAGCAATGTTGACCCTCTTTACCAATATTTTTGGCTTTACCATTACCAATATTTCTGGCTTTAACATTGCCAATCTCAAATGTTTATGGTTTCGATTATATTTTGAATCACATATTAGTAATAACCAATGGTGGGCAGTTCAAGAATTATATTAGTATACTATTCTGTTTGTTAAAGCTTCTATAACACGGATTGTGCTCTAAAACTCTTGATTATTCCACAAGAAATTACTCAAGTGGAAGAGGAAAAGCTCCAATGTACACTAAATTGTAGAGTTATAAATAATATATTTAATAATTAATCATTAATAGTTTCTTAACCTTTTATTAAAATAATGAACTCTTTAAATTTTAAATGTTTGTTATTAATTTTGTTAAGTTTAAAACTTCGGTTATGAATTTCGTTAACTTTTTTAAGTCCACATAGCGACCTCCTAAAAGTCAAAACTTGCATTTGGACCTCCACAAGTTGAAGCTTGTTTCAAACGCTTTTCTAATAATATTATTTATTCACCATTAAAAATTATTAAATTTTTTATATTTTGAATTCGAAAGAGAATATATTTAACATGGGAAGGATTAATTTACATCATCTTTTGTGAGAGTGCTTACTACTCTTTACTCTTTATTGTTATGATGACATGTTTGGAAAATATAACTCAATTAAGTTTTGCAAAACAAGTAAATCATAAAAAGTCACTCTTTTGTTCTTTTAACAAATCAAAAGAATAGAGTCAAGTACATGTTTACAACACATAAAAGAAAATGCACATATCTTACATATTCCCAAGAAGAACTGCTGATTACATTGTCAAAAACTTATTCACCTTCTTTGTGCTCAACTTGGAGAAAATTGCAATTGCAATATTTCTCTAGTTTCACTGCAACCATATATCTCTTATACCTAAAATAGGTACAAGAAATGAAATTAACTAATATAGAAAAAGATCTGGTCCCACATGCTACTTCGAATCCAACCTCTCCTTAACTCAATCCGAACCACTCATTTGAAATTTGACTTTCATCACATATAACTCTGATCTCGGCACGTCAAATTTTGACTTTACTTAACATATCTCATGCTTGCAACTTTCTTCATTCCTTCCCTCAAACTTGATATACTTATACCATTTCGCGCACACAATGTACACCACAAAATCAGCCGTAGTCAAAATCGCCAAGAGAAAATAAAAGTTATCCAAATGACCCTTATTAAGGTTCCCGGGTATCCATCCAGGCATCTTATCACTCGTAGAAATTTTCATCACAATGGTCACAAGCAAACTACTAACATAGTTCCCTAACGAGATAGATGTCATACAAAGCGCACTCCCAAAGCTCTTCAATCCATCTGGCGCCTGTCCATTAAAGAATTCCAACTGCCCCACGTACATAAAAACCTCTGACGCTCCAATAAGTACGTATTGAGGGATCTGCCAAAATATACTCAAAGAACTCGAGCCATCACAATTGGTACAATCTTTGAGTGCATTCTTAAGCCTAAAGTGCTCAACAGTGCCTGCCGCCAGCATAGCTACTATAGCTATAACAAGCCCAACCCCCATTCTTTGAAGCTCGGTTAGACCTTTGGGGTCAGAGTTCTTCTTTATCCTTGCTACTAAGGGGTCTAGAACTCGCCTATAGATGAAAATGAAGGCGGCAACACTTAGGATGTCGAAGCTAGACATGCTTGCGGGTGGTATGTGGAAGTTCGAGATTGTTGTCTTCATTGCAGCGCCTTGTTCGACGAATAGAGAAGCCATTTGAGTGAAGACTACCGAGTATAAGATTGTGCATAGCCAAATGGGAAGGAGTCTCAATATGCATTTCACTTCTTCCACTTGTGTCACCGTGCATAGGCGCCATGGATTTTGATCATCACCCATTGTCTCCTTTGTTGTGATGATCGCGGCTCTATCCAAGAATCTAGTTTAAACAAAGATCAATTGTTATTATGAGGTTTAAATGGTAGAAACGATATAAGAAAGTATAACTGTTCAGAAACTGTTAAATTGTCAGCTCATCTAAAAGCTTAAGCTCTTCAGAGTCGGAAATAAAAGATTGTAAGGACAACTTACTTGAATCCTTGGGTATGGTGAATTTTTCTAGCTCCATTACTTGGAAGATCTTTGCCACTGATTTCATATAATACCTCTCCATTTGAAGGGATTTCAGATTTCCATTTTCTGAATGAAGCAACAACCACTTGACAAAACCTAGACAGAGGATTGCCTGTTGGAGTAAAGTGCCTATAACTAGGGGTTCCAATAAGGAACAAGATCAAAGCCAATATTGCAGAACCAGCAGAAGCCCAAAAACCTAGGGCCCACATACCCTTATCCTCAAAATACCCCAAAATGGTATTTGAAAACAGAGAACCAAGATTCAAAGCCAAGTAGAAGTAACTAAAGAAAGCCACTTTTGAGTGTCCTTCCTTAGGGTGCTCCTCATCAAATTGATCTGCACCAAAAGTAGCAATATTTGGTTGGTACCCTCCATTCCAAGGGCAATCAAGTAAATTGACACGTAGAACATCGCCATCTCGAACGTGGAGTGGGCCCCACACGGGGTTAATTCACCGCCACAATCTCTAGGCTTGATCAAGAAAATGTATGAAGATAGCGATAAAGATACCAATCCCTGCACCCAAATATGATCATATGAATATTTGACTTGAAAACGAACGTAATTTTCTTTTTTGCGCCCGTAGTATTATTGCTCGTTATTACGTACCACAACAAAAATGGCCTGGAAAATGGCGCAAGTCTTATAGCGACCCCAATACGAGTCGCTAAGGAAGGCACCAAGGAGGGAGAAGATATAGACCGTGCCGGTCCATTTGCTGACATTATTGGCTGCCTCTGCATTGTCTTGGCCTATAACTCTTGTCAGAAATAGCACCAAGTTCACCCCTACTCCAAAAAATGCCAGTGTAGCAAGTCCTTGATTCACTGATTATTTTTTTTCACATCAAACACTATATTAGGAAATAAATATAAAATTATCTTATGAAATTGTTGAATTTTTTTTCTGTATTAATTAAAGAAAATATCAGGTTGATAGCTGGTTATGAACATACCAAGTATTAAGATAGCAGCAAACCATGATCCGGTCCTGGCACGGATGGCTGGACGGCCCAGACGATCTACACTTCCGTCTAGGGTGCAGTCGTCGTGTTTCTTCATCATATTTTCTTCAGTTTTACCCTGAACAATACACTTAAACCATTTAGCTATGTATGTATGTATGTATTTGTGTGTATCTATACATTTATATGTATATATTCTTAGAATTAGAGATGGGGTAAGAAGAAGCGAGAGGCCCGAGTGTTAGCATGGGGCAATGGACTATGTTGGAGGTTACATGCCCCCTCACGTGTAGCCGGACTTTGCCAAGGCTTACAACGTGGACTTGTTAATCGGGTGGCGCGGAGCAGAATCGTGGGCCGTTGGGCCTGCACGTGTCCCATGTAGAAGCAGCGGAAGTCAGGCCACCATAGATCGGTGACTCTGATACCATCTTAGAATTAGAGATGGGGTAAGAAGAAGCGAGAGGCCCGAGTGTTAGCGTGGGTTGGACTGGGCCGGCAATGGACTATGTTGGAGGTTCCACCTTAAAACCAATTGGTGATAAGGGGAGTAACTCCTCAAGTCTACATATATTTCTATCTTTAGAAGATGTGGGATAATTATCTCTTACATATATGAGTGACAAACTAAAGATATTACAAGGTGGGAAATTAAAAATATTGTAACGTACCATTTGTAGAAAATGTAAGAAACCCATTAATCTGTGTGTTCTCTTGCTTCTCTCTGCGTGTCAAGGAGATCTTGAGAGAGAGAGAGAGAGAGAGAGAGAGAGAGAGAGAAAGAGGGAGAGAGATTTTTGTGTGTGAAGTAGTAGGGAGAGAGGTAAAGAAGGAGGGGAGAGGGTTGGGGTATATATAGAGATGAGTTGCATGATTCATGGGATGAACAAAGTAGGATCCAGGACATCTATAGTGATGTGCCTGCGTGTGTTTGTGGGCTGTGGAAGGGATTATTTCAATTTAATAATAAGGTTCATCAGTAATTATTACTTTTTCCGTCTCAAAATAAATGTCTGAATTTACTTTTATTAGTACTATTATTAATTAAGAGTCATTTCACAAATGTTCATTTTGAGTAGAGATAGTACGACTTAATTAGCAAAAATAACATAAAAACAAAATGGGCCACAAATTAGAGTGTGTGTATACATATATATATATATATATATCTCATCTTTAGCATGTGGTTAAATATTTAACGATATGACTTTAATTTAAAATATCCTATGATGCCTACAATTGGACTGCACAGTAGTTTGATGCTTTCAATGATATGGTTTCAATCTCTTCATAAATCAGACGGTCTTGGTAGAAGTGAGAAGGCAAAAATTTCGAAATGACTTCGACACGTGAATCTCCACCGTCTGAGACAGATGTTATCGGTTGAATTTGAGGCACGTGTTGTCCGACGACTATATAAAATTCACGCAAACGTGAACGTACCCACATGAAAATAAATTAGCAGAGAGACGTGACTAAAGTGAAAAATGTTTGAAATAATCTGAAGAAGATGTAATAATAAAGGTGAAAAGGAAGTTTAAGTAAGGTGACAGCTGAAAGATTACGTAGAGGGGAAAAGGAAAGAGTAGTGATGAACACCATCGAAATCCACTTGACATACAAACAAACAAAGAAATTTGAACTAGTTGATGACAGAGCAATGTATTATAATTAATAAATTATATTTCGTTAAAACAAATACTCCTTCTGTCCTTAAATGATTGTCTATTTAAAAAAATGTCCTTAAATGAGTGTTTTTTTTTAACATAACTTTCTCCCTAAACGTTTTTTTCGAAAAAAAATTCACCGGTTTCTTTATATGTGCAAACATAAAAATTTGGAAAGGAGATTACAAGATTATATATGAATCGTTGTTACCAAATTGTTCAAAAAATTGAGATTTTCAGTATCTCTTAAAATAAAATTTGAACACTCATTTAAGGACAGAGGAGTACAATTATATAAGAAATACTATAAGAAAAAGAAACGTGAGATAGTTGGATACACAAATGATTTGTTCATTTCTACCAAATTATGTCACTCTCATTTCTCCCATAATCCCTCCCACTTTAAGTTGTGCTTAAGCTGTATTGATGTGGACATCATCCTTTTCCTTTTTTTCTCCCTTTTGCTTGTTAAATTGGACTTTTGAATTGATCATGCACTTTGTATGATTTTCTTTTTTTGATCTTTTCTTTTTTTAGTTGTGGCTATTTAAGATTTTTTTGTCTTATATTAGAAATATATATCCAATTCTTTGGGGAAGAAAAAAAAGTGAATTTAAATCTGTAATATCTATGATAAAACATAGCGTGTGTGAGTGTTTTATATGCAGACGATTAAGCGTGTTCGTCAAGTCTGAATAACTCTCGGGGTTTTGACAAATTAGGCATGATAACTGAAGGGTATAAACTTTCTTTGCCTCACTTGAAAAATCAACTTTGAAAGTTAAATTTTTATTTTATGTTTTTTGATTTATATTAATGTAAAACAGCATAGTACACAAAAGTGGTCTCTCTTTTTTTTTTAAATGAAAGAAAAAATTGACTATAAATATCTTAATTATTATTGAAAAACTCTTTCAAGTAAATGCAACCATTTTAATTTGTGTTATATCCTATATGTGACCATCACCATATTAGTACTAAAAACCATCCCATTTTGTGGTGAGATAGACTAATGTAAAACCGGACGTATCACAATCAACAAACATACTATTAGAATATAATCTTATCGGAAAAAACTAGTCTTACTTTTTAATATTGCATAATTTAATTAAATATTATTGCAATTTTCAATTTTTTATTTAAATAATTTGATTAAAATAAATGATCGATTGAAGTTCAGTCAAATTGATAATTAATTAAGAAAAATGAGATTATCATTCCGTGACATGGAGTATTATATAGACTTGGTGATTAATAAATTGACTAAATGGTACTCATACATCTCAAAAAAAAAAAAAAGAAAGAAAAAAAAGATGCCTAATTATAATCTTTATAAATTAAAAAAAAAAATTGAGGTGAAAGTAGTATCATAACTGAACTAGAACATTACTAGGCAATAAGAGTCAGTCTAATGAAAAATGTGTTTTACAAAAGATGAAAACACGTTTTACATTAAAGCGAGCTTAAAACAGGTTTTTCACGAGATGTTCACATTGCAGTAATATATGTGAGAAAAATCATATAAAAAAATTAAATTGTGGCTAGGCTTTCAATTTCATTAATTAAGAAGAGTAGGTTTTGGGAAAACTAGTTTCTCTCTAAATTTAAATTACATAAAGTACATTTTTTTCATACTTGCAAGCATTTGGCTAACATTTAGGAACGGTTTGAAAAACATGTTTTTTTTAAAAAAAATTTAAGGAGAAACTAATTTCCCCAAATCTTGTGAATTAAGAAAGAGACAACATCTAATAATTTTAGCCAAGAGCAAGGAAGCATCTAAAAAAACCCATAATAAACCCAATTTAAACAGCCAAAATCTCCAGATGTATAAATAAATATAAAAAAAATTATAGCACTATTTCCCACAAAAAAATATTCCACCAATAAACCTAAATGCATGCAACCCAAGAGACAATTGCATCTTCCCCAGAGAACTCCAAACGCAACAATCAATAATACCAGATTTGAACCCAAAACCCACCTAACAAAGCCTAATAATACCAAATAAATTTAAAGTTTGAATTGTTTAAGTTCACAAATTCCATAAAAATAGAATTTTATGTATATATCTACTACATCTATGTATGTAGTGTGTCTTTAATTTGAATGTTTTTCTCCCTACCATTTAGACAGCTTTAATTTTATGTGTACTATATATCTGCTGGATAGTTATATTATTGAATATTGACCCACAAAATCATCCATTTTTTGTATTTTTCTTACACGTAGTTTTTTTAAAATAAGAATAATTCGCACCGCATCCTCTTGTTGCCTAAATAAAGTTAATGGAGTAGCTAGAAAGCAATGTAATTTTGCAGGAGTTGTTTGGAGGCTATTGTGAAATTTGGATAGGTGATCCGGCATTGAAGGGTCAACGTAAAGAGTAGGTTTTAGGGAAAACTAGTTTTTTTTCATAAGGTATAAGAAGTCTACTTTTTAATATTAGTATTACTCTTAAACCTTAAACCCTAAACTCTATAAAAACAAGACTTTTTATAACTTATGGAGGAACTAGTTTCCTTAAAAAAAAATCTGCAACGTAAATCCTTAATCAGATTAGCAATCACGAATGGTTGAGAGGAACGTGAAACAATGATCTTGCCGTTCAAATACTAGGGGTGTCAGTGGTTCGGTTTGAACTGCGGTTCAAGACCGAACCGAACCAAACCGTATGGTTTGGTTCGGTTTTTACACACCAGTGGTTCAGCTACGGTCTTGAAAATCAATAAACCGTGTGGTTCGGTTCAGCTCACGGTCTCACCACTGAAGTCGAACCAAACCGAGCTAAACCGAATTGTTCAAACCGAACCGATGAACTGAACCGAGGAACCGAACCACTAAACCGAACCAGGTAACTGTTGGACCGTTGATATTTTACTTATGTTAATTATCCACCGTTCATTTTAGGGAAACCCTATTTTCATTATGCACGTTTAAAACTTTCAAGTTTCAATTCATTTAATTTCAGCGGCGCTGCTCTACGACTCTCGACTCCATTCTTCCTCTCCCCATCGCCTCCCTCTTCCTCCGCCTCCACCTTCCTCCATCTCAAGCGTCCCTGCTCTACGTCTCTCAAGTTAGAACCCTATTCAATTCGTTGAACTGAATCGATTTCGTCACTCTCTTTTCCGGCTAGGTGCAAGTTGGAACCCTAAACGTGATCGGTGTTTGCTTGACCATCTATCTCACTTTTCCCGGTAATTCAATCTTGTTTATTCTGTTTATTTTGGTGATTTACAATTAAAGTTTCTTAATTTCTAACATTACTCTTCAATTCGTTGTTTTCTAGGGCTTGCAACTTCTAAACGATCTTCTGATTTCAGCCATGGATGCTGACAAGAACTGCAGTGTAAGATTTCTTCAACTTACATACTTGTGATTGGCCATTGAAATTGTTACTGGTATTGTTCTGCCTTTTGGTTCTGATAAATTTCTATACTTCTTGTTAATTTAGGTTTGGGCCGCGGTTCAGACCGCGGTCTGAACGGATATTTCAAACCACGGTTTGAGCTGAACCGAACCGAACTATTGTGGTTTGGTTTAGTTCGGTTTGGAGTTTTTGGCGGTTCAGCTCGGTTTGAGATTTTCTCAAACCGATGACTAGAGCTGTCAATTCGGGAAAACGGGACAGGACGGGACGAAACTATGAAATCCCGCAATATTACGGGACGGGACGTCCCAAATTCTTTGCAGGACAAGAAGACGCTAATATTATAAAACTAAAATCTAACTAAGATGATGCCAAAACATTAAATTTAAAACATAAGATTAAACATTTACAATCCAACAAGATCAAAACTTCTTATTTCATAAAATAGCTTAATAAAAAAAAAAAAGACAATGGATAGTTGAAAGAAAAAAACTAAAAATTAAGTGCTAAAATATCTTTGAGGTTAAAAAAATTAACTTTAAAATTAAAATTAAAAAAATGTGGGACGTCCCGTCCCGCTTTGTCCCGCGTCCCAAACTGGATGTCCCAAATAGGCCCGCTTTTATACGGGATTAGAATATACTATCCCATCCCATTTATATGGCGGGACGGGACGTCCCGACGGGACGATCCCAAATTGACGGCTCTACCGATGACTAGCGGTTCGGTCTCTAAAACCGCTCAAACCGAGCTAAACCGAACCGTTTACACCCCTATCAAATACAATCCAACGAAATGCTATTCTTTCAATGCTTTTATCACAAATTTGATCCGAAACTCCACCAAAGAGGCTTAATTCTTGATTCTCGTTGCTAAAATTTCAAATTATTTGATTTAGATTAACTCTAATCAAAAACCAAATTTTAATGTATGGTAATATGACCATTAAATTGTATCAGTATATAAATAAATAGAATGATAATCACATAGGTTGATGGGCGGGCTCTTGGCATAGCTTCTTCCCACTTGGTCACTGTTTTGGTAGAAAAAACAATGAAATACGGATTCTGGATTGATGATCAAAATAAAGGAGGGACGACTGGAATTAATGCTAAAGAATTGAAATAATCAAGATTGCACGAAGATGTAACGAGGAAAGCCCTTGAGAAAAATGATCTCGCCGGCACAAAACTTCGGGAGGTGATTAAGAGCACCTTCCTTCCCAAACGTTTGTATTGATTTTCTTGTAGAGCTATGGAGGATTACAGAGTAGATAATAGTGAGTGTGTGTGTTTGTGTACCTCCAAGGCTCAATTTATACAATTTTCGAGATAAGAAGCCTAATACAAAAAGAAGAGGTAACCAACTATCCTACAATCTCGGATCCTATCTTCAAGGAGTGGAGACGTGGTCAATGATGCCGTTGATGGTTGTTTCCATTGATTATCCACACGTGCTTGCTTTTTATTATTAATACCTGCAAATATATTATTAATAAAAATAGGATATAATTAATAATGTTAAATATACCTGCTGCTTAAGATGTTGTAATCTTGAAGGTAAATGAAGATGGGTATAACTTGAAATTTCACCCACAACAATTTCCCCCAAACTTATCTGATAAGGATGTACGGAGAAGATAAGTTTCTTGAACGTGGTCTGATGAGACGGTTAGAGTAATCGGCGTTTTTGCCCAATTCATCAATTAATTGTGCCTTGGGAGAAGAGGAGTCTAGACTACTAGGGCTCATAAAATCCCCTAAGATTTTCACTCTCCTTCTCATTTTCAGGCGGTGCTTTGTAAGGTATTTGTTGGGTATGCTTATTATGAACCACTCCTATTACCTAGATTTGATTGATCCCATAACCTAATTTTACTCTTTGTGGACTTTAGGATATATTGTAAGAAGTACTTGTACTTCATTTAGAATAGTCCATTTTTTAGTTTGATAGGCTTAGCAGATTAGGACCCTCAATTTTTCCAAAGTCTGGAGATATGTGGCAAGTGCTCAACCTACCGCATGAAGACATCTACCGCATGCTTCATGCTTGCCGCAAAAATCAACTCAACACATGCAAGACATCGACCGCATAATCCAAGCCTACCGCATGGCTCATTCGACCGCATGTAACCAGAGTTGAATAAACTCAAGTTTGGTTCAAACTTAACCATGGTCACACTTGTGTCCAAAACCTTGGTTAGTTTAGAACGTTGCAAATTCAAATTTCAAATTTGAATACAACTGTCATCATAGTACATTTGGACCACCATGACTCTGCAACAAAAGGACAACTCAGACTGAGCTCCAATTAGAAATCAACAGCTCATTGTCCTCCAAACTTGCCCTCCAAGAATTCAAACGGCTAGTTCCTCCATCAAGGCTATAAATAGACCTTGAGTTCTTCATTAAAAAGATAGCTGAGATTCTAAGAGAGAAATTGTTGTTGAAATTCTTGGTGATTGAAGATCATACTCAAGATTTCCAGAATCCTTCGAATCTTCAAGCACTCAACCTTCAAGTCTTCAACAAGTCTCCAGCAACCTTCAAATATCAAATCTCAAGCCTCATCACACAAGTTTCATTAGGCTCTAAAATCATATAGATTCCAAAGAGCTTTTGATTCTTACACACACACTCACCCCGATTGATCAATCACGTAGATTGAATCATTAGGGATACACTGGTCTAAGTCTAGGATTGTTCTTCATAGAAATAGGTGTTGATTCAAATACTTCATCTCTGTAATCTGTACTCAATCGAATCTAATATATACCTCATTCAAAATCCAAGACTGACCATCTTGGTAAAGGACGTAGATCTTTTAACAGATCAAACCTTTCCAAATTATTGTGTTCTTTACTTACTGCACTTTACATTTCTGCAAATTTACTTTAAGTCTTGTTCATCTTGCTTCTATTGTTCTTCACTTGTTCATATTAATCTTGTTTGTCTTTTTAGTGTTTGATCTTTCAGATTTAAGAACAATTGTGAATTGTGTTTGTTTGTTTACCTCATTGCCTTAGCTAAAATCTGACTAACTAATCATTTGTCAAAAATATCTAAGACACAAGTTTTCTATCTCTCAACCTACCTCACTCAAACCTACCGCATACCAACCGACCGCACTCTCACCTACCGCACTCTTTACCTACCGCACATTTTGCCTACCGCATTGAACTTATCAAAAACAACTCTAAACTTGTTTCAACGAAAACTTCCGCTGTGCATTTTATACTTGACCGCGTGGTTTTTATCTACCGCAAAATTCAAAGTATAAGCATAAGGTTGAATTTTGAAAAAGGGTTGAAATTTTAATAGGCTATTCACCCCCTCTATAGGGATGACCAAAACCGGTTCCGGGCCCGGTTCCGGTTCGGCATATATGTGACCTTGAACCGGCCCGCGCTTACACCGGTTCCGGTTCCGATCATCACAATCCGGTTCCGGTACGGTTCCGGTCCGGTTCCGGTTCAGTCCACGCTACCTTTTTTTATTTTTTTATCATACAATAATGAATAAACATGTTAAAATTTATTAAAAGACAAGAGATTTTTATTTTATAATACACTAATGAATAAACATGTTAAAATTTGTTGAAAAATAAGGGATTTTTATTTTTTTTTAATGGAAATGCCGGTCCGGTTCCGGTTCGCCATATATGTGACCCTGAACCGGCCCGCGCTTACCACGGTTCCGGTTACTCCGGTTCCGGTTTACTCCCGGTTTGCTCCGGTTCTGGGCTTTTCCGGTCCGGTTCCGGTCCGGTTTGGCCATCCCTTCTAGCCTCTTTTCATACCCTTGTTGTGTCTCTGGGACCAACAAGTGGTATCAGAGTAAACACCTTCATAAAACTTCTGTTTTTCAAGCTTAACAGCTTGGGTGCCGATTCAAAATGGCAAGTCAGAAAACCATGGCAACGGTTAACTTCTCTCACGTTCCAGCGTTCGACGAAGATAATTTTGACGTATGGAAGCACAGCATTCTAACTCAGTTTTACTCCATGGACGAGCAACTTGGTGATTGTCTTACCATTAGACCATACTTCCCAATGAAAGCTAATCCGGATCCAGAAACCAATGGTGCAAATCCGACTCTCAAGAAACCAAAAGCTGAATGGACCGATGAAGAAAAGAGATTAGTTGGAATGGATGTGAAAGCAAAAAGAATACTTCTAAGTACCTTGAGTACGTCACAGCGTCGACAGATCATGGAATGTTCTAATGCAAAAGAACTTTGGGATGCAATTGAAGATTACATCGAAGGAGATCAAGCTTGCAAAGAAAGCAAAAAGTTTGCAATTCAAAGAAGATTCAACAAATTTGCTAAGATCCCCGGTGAATCACTAAGAGCCACTTATGATCGTTATTGTGAGATCGTAAGTACTTATACATCACTCGGAAAGAAGTTTACCAAGAAAGAAATCAATGTTAATTTTCTCGCTGCTCTTGGTTCTCAATATCTTTATAAAGGAAACACTCTTGAAGATACCAATTTTCTAGATGATATGTCACTCAGAAGCCTCTATGCCAACCACAAAGTTTTTGATATCAAGCTCCATAACATTGAAGAAATGGAAGGAAAAACTAAGAGTTTATCGTTGGTCGCTCAAAAGGAAGAAGTGATCAAGGAAGAAGATCCAAAAATCTCCACATCAGAATTGCTTGATATGGATGATGATGATTTTGCTATGTTCGTGAAAATATTTCAAAAGTTCAGAAAGACAGCAAGACCCGGATCAACAAGCAAAGCTCCAACAAGGTTTTCAAGGAGCAGCCCTTCAAAGAAGAAAGAGAACTTCAACTTCTCCAAGAAGAAAGAAGATCTTGTTTGTTTTAATTCCAGGAAACCAGGTCACTTCGCATCAGAATGTCCAATTCCCAAGTACGAGTATATGAAGAAGAAAAGTAACTTTACTCCAAGGTATTCAAAGCAAAAGGGAATGATGGCTGAAGAAGACTCTACCTCAAAAGAGTTAGCTACTTGGATAGAGTCAAACTCTGATGAAGCGATGAGGATTCTGAAGAAGGTCACATCTGTTTGGTCGTTCAGTCCGATGATGAGGATGATAATGAAAGTCGTCGCTCACCAAATGCAAAACCGATACGACCGATGAACTTGCTGAAAAAGGATTCCTAACTCCGTTCAAAGAATGGTGATCTTCTATTTCAAGATGTGATGTGAGTGCAGCAAGAAAGCTCTACTAAATCCCAAAGTGAAGGAAGTTCTGTCGTACCACACCTCAAGTCAAGTTTGACATTTCCCAAATGAACAAGAAAAGATGTTCATGAAAGCTGAACAGGTAATTAGTAAGTTTTCTGGCATGAAGGAAGCTTTAGCACTTTCAACTGAAGAAATTTCCCAGCTTAAGACGGAGAAATCTCTACTAAAATCTGAACTCACCCTCCTTAAGGAGCAGATCAAGAGCATGACTCCTCTTACTGATCGAAACCGTTTCTTAGAAGAAAAAATGCTATATTTAAAGTTAAAAACGATGAATTGGTTGCTGAGATAAATGACCTTAAAAGGATTACTAATAAGGGACCAAATTCTCGTGTCACTATGGAACAAATCTTAGAATCCCAAAAGCCTAGTGGTGATAAGGAAGGCTTAGGATTTCAAACTAGTGACAACTTTAATGTGCATCTTGTTGTGAAAGAGATGAAAAATTTACCCAGCAAACTTTGGAAGGGTCGAAGGCTAAACATCATGTTTCAAAGGGTGTAGGACAAGAACCAATGAAGAAACTAGAGTTCAACTATGTCTACCCTAAGAAACAAACTGGCAAGGCAAAGTTGAAAGGTATTGCCATGGATGAACCTACCGCAGAGGCTTCCTCTAGCAAGTAGAGATGGTGCTCCCTACCGCGTGATCTTGCCACGAGGTCAATCGACCGCACCAAGGAAGATGGCGACCGCATGGAAGCCATCGACCGCAAGTGGCGGCAAGGCAGCAAAATTCAAGAGGATGAATTTTGTTAAGGAGACCTCATCCATACCAGAAATGATGTTGTGCTTAAGACCTCAACGAAGTTTGTTAACCCTCAGTTGGGTGGCTTCCACCATTGTTTCGTGTGTGATGATTATGGTCACAAGGCTGCTGAATGTCTTTAAGATTCACACCAAATCCCAGAAGGCTTAAACCCCCTTCTGTGAGTCAAGTGTGGGTTGTTAAAAGTTGCTAACCCTTTGGACCCAAAAGAATAAAAGGGGACCTCGTTCTTAAATGTTTATTTTATAGGTCCTCTACTTAATGTCTGGACATTCCAAGGATAAATCAAGCTTATGGTATCTCGATAGTGGTGTTCAAGGCACATGACGGAGATATCAACCTATTGGAAGATGTCCGTGAAGAGAAAGGTCCATCAGTAACCTTCGGAGATAATAACAAAGGAAAGACTGTAGGATATGGAGTTATTCGTAAAGGAAAAATCACCATCCAAGAAGTCTCTCTAGTTATTGGACTACAACACAATCTACTCTCAATATCTCAGTTTTGCGACAAATGATTGCAATGCCACTTTACCTCAAATTTCTGTCTCATCAAGGATGGCATATCCGGCGTTACTTTGCTCAAAGGGATTCGTAAGAAAAATGTTATGTTGTTGATTTTAATTCATCTTGCATTTCTTCTAATCTCTGTTTTGTAGAAAAGAATGTTAGTGAAAATAGTTGGCTGTGGCACAAAAGACTAAGTCACTTAAACTTCAAGTATCTCTCCAAGATTGGTAGAGAAAATCTAGTTCGTGGTCTACCCAAATAGTAGCTGATCACCACGATGAGAAGTGCACAGCATGTCAACTAGGCAAACAACCAAAAGCGTCTTTCTCCAGCAAGACGACACCTTCAACTTCTAGATGTTTGCAACTACTACATATGGACTTGTTTGGACCTGTTACTACCGCAAGTATTGGAGAAATAGATATACCTTAGTTGTGGTAGATGACTACTCAAGATATACGTGGGTTGAAATGATGATCTCAAGGATGATTGTTACGACATTTTGACCGCACTCATTATACAACTCCAAACACAAAAAGAAGATGACATCGTTAGTGTTCGATCCGACAACGGTACAGAATTCAAGAACAACGGTGTTGCTCAGTACTGTGATGATCATGGTATTGACCACAACTTCTCTACTGCTGGAGTTCCACAACAAAACGGTGTAGTGGAAAGGAAAAACAGAACGTTGATAGAGGCTGGAAAAGACAATGATTGCTGGTGAAGCAAAGCTACCTCAATATTTTTGGGCTGAAGCAGTCAACACAGCATGTTTCACTCAGAATAGATCCCTCATCAACAAGACCTACAACAAAAACTCCTTATGAACTTTGGAGAGGAAGAACCCCCAACATAGCATACTTCAGATATTTGGATGCAAATGCTTCATACTCTACAACGGTAAAGAACATCGAGGTAAATTTGCTCCTAAGGCCGATGAAGGTATATTTATTGGGTATGCTAAACACTCAAAATCTTTCGTGCATTTAACAAAACCACTCTTAAGATAGTAGAATCTGTCCATGTTACTTTTTGATGAACATTCTCTCCTTGAGCCACATATGGCTCCAAATGTTGCTGATGATTTTGTTGAGCTTAATGAGACAGGTACAACTCGACCGTAAAATCAATCAACTCAAGGAAACCATCTACTTCAACTGCACCTCTATCTACCTCTTATGAAGCACCAGAAGCTACCACATCTGCTGCTACCTCAAATGGAGTTGAAGTTGAAACACCCATAAATGTTGAAGACCCTATCCCTCAAATCACTTATGATTGGGATGGCTCAAATGATGTACCAATAGAAGATTTACAACCACCATCAACTCAACCAGAACATACCTCAAGAAGTTCGTGAGGTCAGAGATCACCCAATTCAGAATATCATTGGTGATTTGCATTCTGGTGTTAGAACAAGAAGATCAAACTATGATGCACTTACCGCATTCATATCTCAAGTTGAACCCAAGAAAGTTGATGAAGCACTCCAAGACTCAAGTTTGGTTGTTGCTATGCAAGAAGAGTTCAACCAATTGAAAGATGTAAAGTTTGGACCTTGGTTCCAAGGCCACAAGATCAAGGAGTGATTGGTACAAAGTGGGTGTTCCGAAACAAGATGGATGAGAATGGAAGCATCACAAGAAACAAAGCTAGGTTGGTTGCACAAGGCTATAGACAAGAAGAAGGCATTGATTACGACGAAACATTTGCCCCCGTTGCGAGACTCGAAGCTATAAGAATATTCTTGGCTTATGCCTCTTACAAAAGATTCAAGCTATATCAAATGGATGTAAAGAGTGCATTCCTCAACGGTGAACTTCAAGAAACAGTTTTTGTTCCTCAACCTCCCGGATTTGAAGATCCCAAATTTCCAAATCATGTCTACAAACTCCGTAAAGCTTTGTATGGACTCAAACAAGCTCCACGAGCATGGTATGATACTCTATCTAAATTTCTCCTTGAAAAGGGATTCAAGCATGGTAAGATTGACACAACTTTATTTATTGCTAAAATAATGATCATACTTTACTTGTTTCAAATATATGTATATGATATTATTTTGGTTCTACTAATGAATGTTTGTGTAAGCGTTTTGAGAAACTCATGGAGAGCAAATTTGAGATGAGCATGATGGGAGAATTGACATTCTTCTTGGGCTACAAATTAAACAATGTGCTGAAGGCATCTTCCTCAACTAAGCTAAGTACACAAGAGATCTCATCAAGAAATTTGGACTTGAAAATGCAAAAGCATACGACACTCCCATGGCTACTGGTAACAAGCTAGATAAAGACTTGAAAGGTAAGAAGGTTGACAAACCTTGTATAGAGGTATGATTGGCTCTCTCCTATACTTAACCGCTAGTAGACCCGATATCATGTTTAGTGTTTGCGTTTGTGCTCGTTATCAAGCTGATCCTAGAGAAGCACATCTTATTGCTGTTAAACGTATTATTCGATATCTATCTGGGACTATTAACCTTGGACTTTGGTACTCCAAAGATTCAACTTTTGATCTTATAGGTTACTCAGATGCAGATTATGCAGCATGTACCATTGACAGGAAAAGCGCAAGTGGAACTTGTCATTTCCTTGAAAATCGACTAGTTTCATGGGCAAGAAGGAACAAACCTCAGTTTCTGTATCTACCACAGAAGCTGAATATATAGCTGCTGGAAGCTGCTCTTGCCAAGTGATGTGGATGAAGCAACAATTGGTTGACTACGAAATCAAAAGAAGAAAATTGTCCAATCTATTGTGACAATACATCTACCATTGCTGTCTCCAACAACCCTGTCATGCATTCCAAGACCAAACACATTGATATCAAATACCACTTCCTCAAGGATCATGTGGAAAAAGGTAATATCCATAGAGTATGTGAGTACTGATGATCAAATTGCAGATATTCTCACCAAGGCTCTCGATTCCAAGGGATTTAGGTATTTAAGAGGAGAAATGGGTATGCTAGAACTCTAAACTCAAACTTGTCCATATGGTTTTGTGTACTAAATGTTTGTGCTTAAGTTCAATAAGTAGGTACACGACAGAAATCTCACGGTCAAGCAAGTAACAATGATCTAAAATCTCTCTCTTGACCGCATCTCTAAAGCTGCTCGCAAATTTCATGCTGCCGCATTAAGCTATGCTGCCGCATCAATGATCTGTTATTTCAAAAGGTTTCGAGGAAATCTATTAAGGTGGTAAACAATGTCATGTGTTCACTACCTTAGAGAAGGTTAAAATATAAAGCAGTTATGCATCTCACATCGACCCATATAGCACGGTCGCCTTTCCAATTACCGCATTCTACGGACCCAGGTAAGTCTTATAACTTAATATATTTTGAAGATATCTACCTCAAGGGCATTAAGGTAACTTCCACTTTTCCTCGCTTTTTTTTTAATTCAAAATTATTTTGGAGCATTAAATTTTCATTAAATTTTTATTCCTTAAATTTTTATGAGCCGTCATTGGCTATCCTGATTGATACCTAGTCACCTTGCATTTAATGAAAGTAGACAACCTAGGTCACCTCAGTACCTTTGCAGAGTTAACCCTCCATTTCCCATCACTCTGACCTCTGCAAACCACCCTCCACCAAAACCGTTCCACTTCTTTCTACCTCTCCACCACTTGCTCATATCACTTTTTCAGAAAATCAAAAACCTCTCTTTCTCTCTCTAAACCGCCTCCCTCTCTCTCATTTCTCTATATATAATGACTTCGAAACATCACTCCAAGCAATCTTCAAAATCCATTGATTCTGGAGACAATCAACCACAATCTACTTCTCCTATCATTATCATGGTATGAATTCTTGAACTCGCCATTTTTGTTCATGGCAGATATTTTTTAAGACCTTCATATTCTCTTCGATTCTTCAAATTTCTTGCTTCAATGTCGTGCAAACTTGTTGGTTATCACTTCGTCAGGATGAACTCGTTCATTCCATAATTTCATGGATGTATTATTTCTATTTTTGGGCGTGTTTTTACCCAAATGGGTTTGTGATCTTTTTTTGGTTTTTCTTTGAAATCCCTTCTCATGTCTGAGTTGTAATGTCGATTGTTTCTTAAAATTGATGTGATTTTATCGCTTAATCTGTGATTCCATTTATGGTTATGTAATTTTCATTCACTTTTGGTCACTTCTTTGGAATCTAGGTATAAGTGTTTTAGGATGTTCTTCATGTTCGTCAAAATGTTCTTTGTGTTCTTGGCATACTTCATATTTGATCCATTTAATTTACCCTCCCTTGACATTCGTGTTCATGCACTATTCACGTTTTGATCTGACTTTGTAAT
>JAOWBW010000237.1:0-28087 GCA_026119855.1 Campanula takesimana
GTCACAAATTTCTAACTCGATTTCCGTTTGGATTTTTGAGGAAAGTGATACTAATGAAAAACACTTTAAATGTCATTTAGAGCCTAGAAAAAAAAAATAAAAAAAAATAAACTACGTGGTCGTATACCATTTTCACAACATCGGGACATTTTCCTTAAAACCCTAATAATGTCACAAATTTCTAACTCGATTTCCGTTTGGATTTTGAGGAAAGTGATTACTAATGAAAAACACTTTAAATGTCATTTAGAGCCTAGAAAAAAAAATTAAAAAAAATAAACTACGTGGGTCGTATACCATTTTCACAAACATCGGGACATTTTCCTTAAAACCCTAAAAACCCTAATAATGTCACAAATTTCTAACTCGATTTCCGTTTGGATTTTGAGGAAAGTGATACTAATGAAAAACACTTAAATGTCATTAGAGCCTAGAAAAAAAAATAAAAAAAAATAAAACTACGTGGTCGTATACCATTTTCACAACATCGGGACATTTTCCTTTAAAACAAAACCTAAAAACCCTAATAATGTCACAAATTTCTAACTCGATTTCTGTTTGGATTTTTGAGGAAAGTGATACTAATGAAAAACACTTTAAATGTCATTTAGAGCCTAGAAAAAAAAAATAAAAAAAAAAATAAAACTACGTGGTCGTATACCATTTCACAACATGGGACATTTTCCTTAAAACCCTAAAAACCCTAATAATGTCACAAAATTTCTAACTCGTTCCCGTTTGGATTTTGAGGAAAGTGATACTAATGAAAAAACACTTTAAATGTCATTTAGAGCCTAGAAAAAAAATTAAAAAAAATAAACTACGTGGTCGTATACCATTTTCACAACATCGGGACATTTTCCTTAAACCCTAAAAACCCTAATAATGTCACAAATTTCTAACTCGATTCCCGTTTGGATTTTGAGGAAAGTGATACTAATGAAAAACACTTTAAATGTCATTTAGAGCCTAGAAAAAAAAAATAAAAAAAAATAAACTACGTGGTCGTATACCATTTTCACAACATCGGGACATTTTCCTTAAAACCTAAAAACCCTAATAATTGTCACAAATTTCTAACTCGATTTCCGTTTGGATTTTGAGGAAAGTGATACTAATGAAAAACACTTTAAATGTCATTTAGAGCCTAGAAAAAAAATAAAAAAAATAAACTACGGTGTCGTATACCATTTTCACACATCAGGACATTTTCCTAAAACCCTAAAAACCCTAATAATGTCACAAATTTCTAACTCTGGATTTACGTTTGGATTTTGAGGAAAGTGATACTAATGGAAAAACACTTTAAATGTCATCTAGAGCTAGAAAAAAAATAAAAAAAAATAAACAATTGTCATTTGGAGTTTATGACATCTCGTGTAGTTATACACGAGATGGTCATGTTAATCTCGTGTAGGTATACACGAGATGTTTAAATTCCAATAAACCTTTTTCCGCGACCATTGCATGAATTTGACGACTAAACCCTACTAAAACACACCCATTCTGAACAGAAACCACACAATAGCCCTTTATCATTCAAAAATTCAATCTTTAAGTTCATAACATTGATTACTCACATAATAACATGGATTCCTCACATAATTCTCCACAAAATTCTTATGATTGTATTGACCTTGATATGATAGATTTTCTCGTTGATGAAGAAGAAGAAATCTTACAAAATATTCCTCCACATCAACATTCTCCAAGTTTCAATGATCCTAGCTTCGATGAAGTAAGTTTTTGATGTTTTTTTGTGTATTGTGATCAAAAATCAAAATCAAAATCCCATCTTGTTTTAAAAATCCCATCTTGAATTAAATCACATGATATTTATTTATAACAATGAAATATCAGATCAAAATTCCAGTTTTCAATATTTTTTTTTCAATCTGTACAGGGGTAATCTCGTGTAAGTCTACACGAGTTGCATCTCGTGTATACATACACGAGATGAAACTCGTGTAGACTTACACGCGAGATATATGTATGCTGGGGCTTTGAAACTGACTTTTCATCTCGTATTTTGCAGGGTCCATTCCCGGATACCAGTGATGAATTCACGACATCAGAAATATTTCAAACTCGGGATGCGCTTCTTGCACATGTACGGGAAATAGCGAGGGGTCGAAATATACACCTAGTTATACACAGCTCGAGGAATAGACGTGGAAATAAACTAGCATATGCTTACATCATATGTCATTTTGGTGGAAAACACAGGGCCGAAGATCAAATAACATTAGGAAGACTAGTACAAAGAAAAAAGATTGCAGTTTTAAACTATACGCCACAGAGAGGTGTTGATGGTCATGGGTGTTATGTTGTGAGGAATGGCATACATAATCATGCCTTTCCTTTGTACCCGGAAGGTTTCCTCTCGGGAAATTGACACCTGGGGAATATGACGCTGTGTGTACCGCAAGTGAATGTTCAGTGCGTCCAAATGACATTGTGGCAATGCTAAAGATGCAGGATGAGAAGAACGTGAGCACTCCGATGCACGTCCGGAATGCCGTGTCAAAATATAGAGAAGGGGAACGACAAGGGAGGAACCCCCGCTACAACAATTCCTTAAGTTACTCAGTGATAATGAATATACTAGCTACACGAGGAAGACGCTGAGACTGGCATGATCGAAGACATATTCTTCTTCCCCATTAGCAATGAAGATTCTGAACTGTTTCCATATGTTGTACAGGGTGACTGCACTCACAACAACAACTGCTACGGACTGTACTACTTGCAGTTTGTAGGTTTACTTCCACCGGGCATAATTTCACAATAGCGTCTGCGTTCCTCAGGCATCAGAGTACGGGTGATTACGAATGGGCATTGAACAATTTGCACAGTCTGTTTACACCTCCCCGGTTGCTACAGTTTTTGTCACTGATCGTGAGTTGGGTTTCATCAGCGCTCTCCGTACAGTTTTTCCCCACACCGCACACTTCTTGTGTCGGAGGCAATCGAAATGAATGTTAGAAGGAAAGGGTTGGAGCATACAGGTAGCGAGGACTTCGCAGAATCATTCATGAGGACGTTCCAATTATGCAATCTCAAGCCCCTAACCCCGACGAATGGGACTTACGTTGGGCAGAGCTTCGTGACCGTTTCAGATCTTATCCTGCACTATTGGATTACCTCCGCGAGACATGGCTTAATTTGTACTCTCAGAATATTCTGTCCATGCACACGGATGTGTTAACACACTTCGGGACCCTACCACAACAGGACTGAGGGTTGAGCATAACAGGTTGAAGAAGGCATTGGGGGAGTGCTTCTTCTACTTTTGACACACTGTTAAAAAGGCTCATAAAATCATAGATATCCAGCTAAAAACTATCAAACAGGGTATGAATAGATCAAGGACCAGATATCCAATTGATTTGAGGACCCGCAATCTATATCGCAACATATTCACTAGATGTCAACGGTAGCCTTTCGCATTATCAGACAAGAGCATGATCGAATTCAGAAAATCAAGCAGCGTCATAATGGGGGTTATGTAATCACTGAGGCTGCCTGCGGGTGTTACTACAGGCGGACACATGGACTTCCATGTAGTCATGAGATTGCACAGATAGAGGAGTGTCAGGGACGGATTGAGAGCTGTCCACGATTCATGAGTTTTGGAAGAAGTGGGACATTGAAGTAGACAACCCTTCATCTAAGGAGCCTGAACCGGTAAGGAGACAGTTATTCAAAACGATGGAGCCGGATCATATTTCAAAGCCGAATGAACCCCGGGCCGGAAGTTCCAGAGAACTGTCAGATTGGGAGCATACTAACAAATTTTTTGGAGTCCCCACTCCACCAAACTCAACTGGCAAAGGGTATATATCTTCATTCAATTATGTCTCAAATTTTTTGCTGTTGTATTGTTGCTGTTGTGCTGTTGTGTTGCTGCTACTGTTTAACTGCTGCTGATGTGTCTCGTGTAAGTAAACACGAGACATATCTCGTGTTGTATTACACGAGACTTGTCACGTGTAATACAACACGAGATATGTCTCGTGTTTACTTACACGAGACACATCAGCAGCCAGCATCAATTTTTTTTAACACTTTCAAACAACAGTATGAATGCTTCTCACTCTTTTTCTTTGCCCTATTTCAGGTCTAGATGTGCATTCATTGCATCAACCCAAGCGAGTTCGGAGTCCACCCGCAAACGGAAATCACCTTCAGGACCCACACCATCTACCCCTGCTAGTACTACTACGTCTCATCCACCAGTTAGCTCCTTCCGGTCGTGGGAGAGGACGGGGTCGAGCCGAGGTCGAGGTCGAGGACGAGGACGGATCAGGGTCAGGGTCGTGGAGAGGGAAATGGACAGCCACAATTATACTAGTTTATACAGCTCCCCGTATGTAGAGTCTTTTCCGCCTTTCATTACCCCGCGTATTGGAGGCATCATAGATGTGGCATCAGATGGACATTGTGGCTATAGAGCCGTAGCAGCACAGGTATACGGAGATGAGGAGAAGTGGGCTGAAGTGCGCACAGAATGTTACAATGAGGGCTTGCTCGCCAAGACCTTTACGAAAGAGTTCTACCTGGATATCGGTAAGAGAAACTCTTACGTAAGATGCTTGCTATAGCCGGACGGCGCCCAGTGATTATTGGATGAGCTCCCAGATCTTGGGACATCATTGCCACGAGGTATAATGTGGCGTTCATTTCTTACTCGACTAGCGGTGGTATGTTATGCCTTCCAGTGACTGCCACCAGTACAACACCGGTGAACACAGTTGTGGTGGGACAAGTCAATGGAAACCATTTTATAGCGGTATGAAACTTAATTGTCTCATCTATATTAGTTATATTTAGTTGTCTTACTTATATTCATTATATTTCATTGTCTTGTATTTAACTGTTATACTTTGCAGCTGCGCATGTTAGGCAATGATTACCCAATACCACCACCACCAAACCTTTATCGGAACCGCTGTGATCCAGCCGCAAGCCAACTACTCCTCCCATACCAAGATAGGATAGCAGAGTTCAGTCAACTCTATGAGGAGGATACCGATGCAAGAAGACAAAGAAGATTACATATAGGATAGTATATGTGTAATGGTTTTTGATTTATCCAGTTTGTATGAATGTTGAATTATATGCTTATCCTGTTAACACTTTCATTTCGTATACAATTAGGCGATAGTATATGTGTAATGGTCTATTGATGTTTTGTGGAGATGTCATATTTGAGAATCAAATTTCATTCCAAGTTATGTTTATTGTTGCTTTTGCTGTTGCGGTTTCATCTCGTGTGTACTTACAGGAGATGTATCTCGTGTATATGTACACGAGATGTAAGCTCTAATCTCGTGTAAGTATACACGAGACGTGCAAGGGCAGCGATGGAATAAATGGGCTGTGTATTTACGGGGCTGTGTATATAGTTTTTGCCGTAAGCTCACCTCCACCATACTCCTCCTTAATGTACGGAAATAGTTTGGGCACAAGAATTAAGTCCAATCCGTTTCTTTATAATGTGTTTTGAGTGTAGATAGTTGGGTTGACAGAGAAAGTATGAACATGGTAGTTGTGTGAGTATAACAAATGAATCCCATTATAAACAAGTATTAAAAAGTTTTCATTTTGAATTTTGTAGATTATAGTGGGACAACTAAAACGACAATTTTTTAGACTGAGAGATATAAACTCTTCATCCCTTTGACCCAATCAAATATAATTTTAAATATCAAAACTACCCCTCCACCTAATAAAACATTAATTCCCCCCCTCCCTCTCCCCTCATTCACCAACAACATTCTCTCTCCAAATCGTAACTCTCTCTTCCTCACTCCGACCAACTTTCTCCGTCTATCCCTCCGGCCTTTCCCCAGTGACTTCCATTTTCCTTGGCCGCCATCATCTTTTCCGGCAGCCATCATTCTCTAGTGCCTCTTCAACTCCAAATTGTTTGCCAGCCGACACCACCACCAAATCCCGTCTCCACCACAAAATTCGGCGTATCTTTACCTTCTTCTAGACCTGCTCTATTTCAACCGCTTACATCTTCTCTAGCGGCCTTCATTTCGTATATATCAATCACTCTATTCTGACAGACCAGAGGTCTATTCTAATAACTTTGGCATCTCTCCAGCAACAACCTTCTCCCTCACACTCCATCCACTCTGCAACTAGATTCGTCCAGTAGCCCGCCTCATATTCCTTTCATCTCCCAGATCTGGCGACTCCTCCTTTCCAGTCCTCGGTTTTATTGCTTTCAGTCTTGCGGAGTTCTCCAGATCCGACCTTCAGTTTGCCGGTCAAGTAAACGGCCATCCTTCTCATTCTTCAGAATGGTCAAATGGTTCCTTCGAAGATTCATACAAAAAAATGATTATTGCATTTGATCTTTCTTTAGAAGAAGTAACAGTTATATCATAAGACATTAATCATATACTATTGGTATAAAATTTTATTTTGTCTTTTACTTATATTATAAGAGTTAGTTTCAATAAAATATAAGTGTTTCTTAAAGAAAATGTGAGAAAATGTAAATTTAAATGACTTTTATACTTCAGGTACAAGATATTTTTATTTATTTATTAAGCAATTGTGATTTTTTTTTTTGAAAATAAATTACTCTTATTTAGGGTTAAGAGGCGAACTACCCTTATACCTATGTGAAAATAAAATACTCTTGTACTTCTGGTATAATAGGTGAACAAGTCTTATACTTATGTATAAGAGAAAAACTGATTAATAAAATATGAGACTTTTTATCATATCTTAGGTATATGAGTTATTCTAGTCGTATACCTATGTATAGGAACATAGATTGCTAATAAAATATGAGGTTTTTTTTTTTTTTTATTTATTTTATTATGATTATTAGGAACATAGACATGATTACCAATATCATTCATTTGGACATGTTTTTATCAAGTATAATGTTTGTCCTGTTATAGTTGGTAATGACATCAATCAAATAGGGGAGATTGTTGGGTATGCCCACTTATATCTCAGTTTTTAATGTATAGATTTGATTGATTCATCACCTAAGTTTTATTTATGGACTTTAGACTCATATGTAACAAGTATTTATACTTCATTTTAGATAGTCCATTTGGATAAATATGTTTAGAGATAAGGGTAGAAATATCAAGTATTGAGGAAACCATGACGAAAATCAAAATACCTTGAGGTATGCGCCTATGCGCCAAATACTTCTATGCTCCTCTTAGCGCACGCATGGTTGATGCGCCTAGTGCAATATGCGCCTCATGTGATGAAATCACAATACTTAGAAGAAATTCTGAAGACTTGAAGACTTGAAGAATTCAAACTATGCTAAAGATCCAACGATGAAAAAAATAACATATATGCACTGCTAGATGAGGACATCTGTCTATAACAGTCATATTAATGTTATGTGTCTAACGGCTATAAAATGACACGTGCTCCAATCAACGAGTTCCAGGACATCTGTCCTTGAGCTTATCCACAAGGATTTACAACGGCTAGTTTTCAGGAGCTCACCTATATATACCCCATAACTTCAACCATTTGAAGTTGCTAAGTTGCTCTGAATTTTTCGCTCTCAAGAATACTTTAAAGATTTGAAGATTGCTCATTGATTTCCCAGATTTCTCAAGATCACCTTCATACCTTCATACTTAGCCCAAATCTTCAAGCCAAAAACACTTTAGATTTCTTGTGCTCTAAATCATATAGATCAAAAGAGCTTTGAATCTAAGAACACACACGCATCTCTTTAAATTTGATCCTTTAGATTTTACTTAGAGAGATACACTGATTTTAGTCTAGGATTTGTTCTTTCATCGATAATAGATCTTAAGTTGATCACACTCAAAAGTTGTAATCTGTAATCAAAATCATAATATAAGATCTCCATTATAAATCCAAGACTAACCATCTTGGTAGAGGACGTAGATCATTTTCTGATCGAACCTCTCAAAATTGCGCGTATTTACTTCTTGTCATTTACTTTCAAGTCAATTGCTTATCTCACTATTTGCTTGTTTATTAATTGTAGATTGATTGAGTTGGATATTGTTGTGTTTGTTTGATACTTGCCTTAGAATCCTTTAACACATACTTTGAGCCAAAACTTAGTGTGTGTGTGCGCTCCATTTGATCTTTGCGCTTCTTTACTTAAACTAAATTTCCGCTGTGCATTTCACTCATTCTCTTAGGCGCATTTCATAACGCTTAAAGGACCAGTGCGCATTTGCCATTGATATTTCAAGGGTTGAAAAAGAATTTCAAAACAACTATTCACCCCCTCTAACTATTTTTCATACCCTTGTTGCTCTTTTGGACCAACACTTACCAATTTTGTCCTAACATTCCATGTTCAATACTTCTTCCGGGCTGGCTAAGGTTCAAGGGTCAAAAAACCGTTGAACCGGCGGTTCCGAACTGGATGGACCAAGATTGAACCGAAATTGTAAAAAAAACCCGTTAGAATCGTCAGAATTGTCAAATTGCTGACGGTTTCGTCAGAAATAGCTGTTACTAACGGGAAATTGACCAGAAAAGAGCCGTTTTGACTGAATTTTTAGCAAATTCAGAAAATAAAAAAGTTAAAAATTATTTTATGTTATCCTAACATATTACCTCAAATATAAATACCACCCCCTCCTCTCACAATTTTTTCACAAAAACTCCATTATCTCACTCTTAACTTTGTCTAACGAGTTTTGCTATTTTTGTCATTCTTAAGCTCAAATAATAATCCAACTGTCTTACCTCCATCCAATATCCATATTTCCACCCAACATCTTCATTTCTTTCTATTTTCATATTTTACAATATGAGTAATTTCCTTAAAAATTTGACAAGCAAGAAGGACAATAAGGGTAAAGGTAGGGATGCATCAATATCATCATCCCAAGCACCACCACCATCATTTGTTGATTCCGAAGGTCTCTATTTGATGAGGACAAAGACTTGTGTGAAACAGTCTCACACATGAGACAGATCTCGTTGAGAGAGTAAATGGTTTGCCCTCTAGGTGAGGTGAGGCCAACCCATTTTCTCTTTCATCGAGATCCGTCTCATGTGTGAGACCGTCTCACACAAATGAAGATGTTAATGTGTAGGGGGAATGGAATGAAGGTGATAAAGTGCTAGAGGTTCCAAATTTTGTGCCGCTACAACCACCATTGTTGATGCTCCAACTCCAAATACTCAACGATCGTCCTTTTTTTTCTTTTATATATCATTTGTTTATTTTTTTCTATGGTATTGTATAACTTTTTAGATAAAATTGATTATTAAGAAATTAATAACTATTTTAGTCTACTTTATTTGCTAATTTACTTCATTTGTTTTTTATATAATTTACTGTTATTACGTTCTGAAATTGTTGCGTATATAAAAAAAGAGGGATGGACTTCTTTAATTTTCTTAACAGTTTTTCATAACTTTTTTTTTTTTTTCACAAAAATCAGTAATAAAATATTTTGAAACTGTTTTTTTCTATATAAAAAAAAACACCGTGAACTGGTCGGAACTGTAACCGGAACCGGCGGTTTAGGACCGGAGCCGTAAACCGTCTAGACACGGTTGGGTTAAAGCCCGGAACGGAACGGAACCAAAACTGTAAATGTGTTTGCTCATTCATAATACAAATGGTATGTATAGTAACTTTCCATAAAAAAAAAGAGTAGAAAGAAATTAAGGAATAACATGATGATAAGGTGTTTGCACGTATACGAGTATTTGGTATGGTTATGGGTTTGGGTTTAGAATAGCTTTATGTGGAAGTTGCTTTGGAGAATTGGTGTCATCCAAATGCAAGGGATCGATAGCATACATTTTCTCCACCTCCATCTCAATCCTTGCTCTCTTATATACTACTAGCAATAGCATGCATGTAATCTCAAACGATCCATCATTTCTTAATTAGTCTAAGGTACGTACAATTAATAGGAAAAGAATGGGTGACAAAACAAAAGATGATCAAGAAGAAGGTGTTAATGTTATAATTCCCAAGACAACACCACTCATCAACCCTTATAGTAATGCCGACTCTGACTTTGCTCTCGCTCTCGCTCTACAACAACAGGTACATACGTACCTTCTCTCTCGATCTCGATCTCTAAGTAGAACTGACATACCATGTCTTTTCGCTGACGAGCTGTGACATTTTATTTACTTTTGGATTTATGACTATTATCCTTTTCTCTATTTCTTGTATTTAATTAAGAAACATGCATAAGTGTAATGTCTTTTTTCTTTTCCCTTCAATTTTTTAATTAAACAAAACAGGAGAGTATATTCACACTGGAATCATCCGAAAGTGAAAGTGGAAGTGATAGGGACGAAAGCCACGCTTCCGATGATCATGACACTTTCAGCAATTATCAACAGATTTCTTGATTCTCAAGGTACCCTTCTTCTTCTTCTTTCAAACCTTCCTCCCCCTCCCTCTCTCTCTACATAAATATACACACTTTGATGTTGCCATATATCTCCAGATTTCCCCAGCTAACTACTACCTCTGTCTGAAAATGAATGTCCAAGAAAATTCCAATTTTTTTCTTAATAAAGAGCAAATTTGATTTTTTTTTATATTCATTTTGGGATGGAGAAGTAAATCTAAGCATTTCTGTGTTGGTTTCTTACACAGGTCGGTTAGGGCTTTTGGAAGGGGAGGATAGCAACTCAGATCAGGTTCCTAGCTCCATCCCCACTTCTATGTATTCCCTATATATATATATATATTTCCAACTCAAGTATACTTTTTTTTTTTTTTTTTTTACTTTTGTTATATATATAGCTAGTACCTTCATTTCTGTCTATATATAGACTCAATAAATTTGGTTTTGAAGGATATGGAAGAAGACGATATTGATCCGGATGAGCTATCTTATGAGGTGAGAGATTGGAATTAAGAATGCAATACACATGTCGACTAAATAACTAAATGGAACCTCCAACTCCAGTTTATACAGTCTAATAATTTACATGTTCTTCAACCTATATATCTAATTTTGTTGCACACGAGTATATATTCTAGGTATTAATTTATGGTAGGGTGTACAATTAAATTAAGTGCAGGAGTTGATAGCACTGGGGGAGATTGTTGGAGAAGAGAGCAAAGGGTTAACTGCAGATGAAATCTCTTCATCTTTGCATCCCTCCACCTTCCACTCAGATGGTTTCACTACCCTTGTTGATCGGTAGGACCCTCTTGTCATACTATTCCCTATCCCATTTTCTCTACTATCCAAACTCACAACACATCATCTTTTTCCCGACGGTTTTTGCGATTTGAAATGGGACGGAGGGAGGATATGATACATATTCTCCAAAACTTAGATGGGTAAATTGAGGTTATATAAATAATTGTTGCTAACTTGGAATGAAAATGGTGTCTAATCTTATGGCAATGGTAATGGAAATTATATATGTAGGTGTGTGATATGTCAAGTGGAATACAAAGAAAGAGAGACGATGGTAGGGCTTCCATGTGACCACCCTTACCACTTAGATTGCATCACACAGTGGCTTCTTATTAGAAAGGTGCTCCATTAATTTCTACAAACAATATAAGCATTATTCTGCTTTTGTCGTTTTTTTTTTTTAGTTATCTTTACGAAAAAATAAAATAAAAATTATTTATTATTAATGTTCATATGAGTTTTTTCCTCTTGTTGGCATGCAGGTTTGTCCAATATGTAGCTTGGAAGTGTCATCGTCATCCCAAGATGCTCAACTTCATAATACTTGATGACTTAATTCTGTATTATTTCTTACATTCAAAACACAAGTATTAGTGTCAAAGAAAAGTTTCTATAGGCCGGAGTATCTACATTCCAACTTGTTAATTGAAAAAAAAAAAAAAAAAAAACATACAGTGTGAAAACAAGAAATGTTGCTGGGATAATTCAATTTGGAAGACCCTCAATTGCCTATAATTTTTTTGTTTTTTATCTTGTACTCATATCCAGAAAGAAAAAACAAGAAAATGATGACCTTGAGACTTAAAAAGTGGCACTCCAGAGAGAAGCAGCCTCCTCACCGCACCTCTGATGAACATCTTTTATTCTTTCTACTGATTTGCATATCCCACTGCACGTCCAGTCAAATGAAGCTACGCACACATTTCCTGCCTGAGCCTTCCACTCGCAATCTAAAACCAAAGACACTAAATTATTTAGTTGGTAGAATTAATCTACAAAACTGCAAATTTAAACATGAAGATAATAGTTAAGGGAGGCATGGGAATGCAAATATATACACATGTATGTATACCAGGGGGAGTCCCACAACACATGTTGCGATCATCAATGTGCTCAACATCAAGACCAATAAACCAAGCACCAAGGGACACGTCTTCATTTGCGTACTTGTGCAGTATATGTCTGAAAAAAAATATAACACCGCCGCCACAAGGTGAATTGAATTAATAATGTGATTTATTGACTGCATCAAGGGGTTTACGGGGTCATATACAGGGTATATCAATACACTTTTGCCAGTCTTCACAGCTACATATGATCATTTTTATACTTTCATGAAGAAAAAAAAAAGTATAAACGATGAACAATAAAAGTACAAGCTTACTGGTTGACAGAGATGTATTTTGCAAGATCCTTGGAGATTGCATAAATCTGACCAGTTGCATGCCGGAAATACTTATTTCCCTCCTCTCCAAATTCCAGTATTCAGGCTCATGGTACTTGACATTCCTATTCAACAACATATTCATATACATCACATACATAACATACCCAAGGTGAATGTAAGTTCTTGATTACAAGGAAGTATGTCAAGAAGCATACTTTTGAGCAAGGACAGGTCCAGATTTCATGCATCCCATATATACCCTGGGTTTGAATGATGGCGACCAAGAGTTGCAGCTAAGCTACCTGTCTCACAAAAACCAAGTACAAAAAATAATAAAAAAATAAAATTTGGAATTATTAGTACAAACGTTTGGAAAATAAAGATTGACAATAGAAGCAGGACAAACCTACCCAAATTAACATGAACATCATCATCCACCTTAATATAAAACTCAGCATCCCACTTAGCAACTGCAGCTGTAAAGAATGTTTTTGTTTTGGCAGATAGCTCATGGTACCCTTCAACGTGCGCCTGATAGGAGAAAAATAAGATTTATGGAATTCTTAAAATGATGCATGTTTATAAGTAAAGACGGACTGATTAGTTGCTCTTACAAGCCTGAGAAAATCTTTGTGTTGAGCTTCCTCTGAGTCAATAGCTCGGTCCAAAATGCTATTTGATGTAGCGCTGCATGAATTATTGGAATATTGTTAGGGTCAGACTCTGTGGTTTATGAATAAGAAGAAACAGAGCTGTTTTGTTGCTATAGACCAAAGCTTTCTCTTCCAATTCTGTTGCCTTTTCTCGGTATCCAAAACATAATGCACATATACTTAGATAAAAACATACTCCCCCGTCCTTCACGAATTATGACAGTTTGCCATTTTGGGTGTCCCACTCGAAATAGGACAACCCCATAATGGAAATATTTTATTTAATGGGACCCACATTCCCACTTGCAACAACTTTCCGCTCATTATTTTCTACCCCACTTTCTCTCTCCTACCCCACTTTCATACTCACAACACTTTTCTTAATCCCCGTGCCCAACCCAAAAATCCTATTTCGAGTGGGACGGAGGAAGTATACAAATCAAAGAAACAAAGAGAGGTAAACTACCTGTGACCTATCATGAATCGGACAACAATCCCTTTTTCCTTCTCGAGCTGGGACAGCTTTTCACCTTATGAAACAATCACAAGGAGATTAAGACATCAAAAATGATGAACAGAGGACATGTAAAATTCAAAATTTAAATTAAGGATAAAGGTACCTCTGGGCATCCAGGTTTCTCTAACGGAATCACGCCTCTTTCTGCTACTGAAAGCAGTGTTAATTCCGATAACCATAAATGCCTTTTTTGGTGGCTCAGTTTTGTCAGAGGGCATCTTTATATTATGGCTCAGTTTATTGGAAGAAGTTTGGGTGGCTGGAAGGTCTATCCTCAGCTCTGCTAATGAGTCATCCAGTGATCTGACATACATCCAACAAATCCATCATCACTGACTATTATACACAAAGAAAGAAATGTCATTTTTCTAATTTTTATGGAATTCATCCAATTTGGTTTCCTTTTTCTTTTTAGTCATTCTGTTTTTAAAGAAATATAAAAAACCACAGTTTTGATTGATGTAAAATAGTACTCACTGGATGGCTTCATGGGTCTTGTGAACCTCTCCCAGCAGATCATTATTGTTCTGATTAAGAAATGATACTCAATATTAGTAAAGCAGTTTACTTCCCCCTCGTCCAAAAATTAAATTAATAAACACTCCTGCTTCATACAAAAGAAAACATCCGTAGTATTTTCTTAAGAACGTACAAGCAAGTAAAGCTTGATCCTCAAAAATGTAACTTGTCAAATGAGACAGTTTTCTTGGTACGAAGTAAGTAACACAAGTATCAGATAATATCATTCTCTCTGTCTCAAAACAAAATTATCGGTCTCCAGTGTCCACATTATACCACTGCAAGCTTGCTATCATTGAAAATGTTTGATTCAGATATTGTCAACGGGGATAGTATCAAAAGAGGAACATAATTAGAATCATATTTTTAGTTTACATGATTAGTCAAATGTTATTCTTCAATCAGACCGAGAACTAGCAAATTAGTAATCATTTCGAGACTATTTATTTATGGCGGTAAAAGTATGTTCAATATTAACGCGAAAGGAAGTTATAACATAGCAGAAAACTAATCATATGTTGAACGTAAAATATTTTTTTGAGAAAATTTTGAATAACTAGCTTAATTTTTTAAAGTGAACTATTTAAATGTAACATCCAAAAAAACCCGCTCTCTTAAGGTGAAATGAAGGGGATTGCAAAAGAGCTTTAATGAACAAGATCTAAAAAAAGGACCTTGGTGGTAATGCAATCGTCGTCATCATGGTCGTGAGAAGAAACAAATTGAAATTGTTCTTCTTGTTGACGTTGTCTTCTCACCATAATTGAGCCATCCCCATCCCACTCTGGCGGAGTCCACACTCTGTATACAATATTAAACCAAAAACAATGATATATTCCATAAAATCGATTTTAGTCAACAATAATATTAACACTCCTTTTATCTTAAAAAGACGTCCATCTTCTTATATAATATCATTTCTTTCAAAAGAAAGCTTATCACATCTCTCTTAAAAAGAGAAATAAAGAAATGTATCTGACAAAAATTTTAATTAATAGTATGGTTTTTTATTTATTTTGTACCTACATAAATTTAGATGGATATATAGAAAATATATCGAGCAAAGAGATGAAAAACATTTAAATAAATAACCATAAACCAAAAGACAAACCTTGAATTCACTCGAGTCTTTAAATTATACTCCCTACGTCAACCTCACTTGACACCCAAGAGGTGGTCACAATAAGTAAGAAAAAATAATAAAATAAGGAAAATGTGTGGTAGAAATTGAAGACAGAGAATGAGTGGGGTAAATAGTAGTGTTGGTTGAATAAATTGAGTGGTAGAAAATGAAGATAGAGAATGAGTGGTGGGTTAGAGTGGATATAAAATTATAAAAAGTAGGTTATTTTGGAAAGTGTCAAGCGAGCTGAGACGGACCAAAATGAAAATAAGTGTCAAGTGAGCTGAGACGGAGGGAGTAATAAGTAGTACTCCCTTCGTCCCTGTTTAAGGTTCTTAGTTTGACTTTACACGTTTCTTAAGAAATCAAGGTAAATTTGAGTCAAGAATAGTAGCGTGTGAATGATATAATTGTCCATTCATAAAGTAGGTGAGTGAAAAAGTAGATGGGTAAATGATGGTTTTTTTGTAATATATGAACTTTATGAGGACAAGGATGTCCAAAATACTATTCATCATTTCCATTTAAGTAATAAAGCAAGTGAAAATTTTAAAGAGAGTACAATTTAGAAGGCGTAGTCAATTTTTTTTTTCTCGCAAAAATAGAGATTAGAAATAGTCGTTTTTTTATTTCAGTATTTGGGACGGTGGGAATAGTTGACTGACTCAATCAACTCCTTGAACGGCGGCCTGGATGTCGAGAATTACAAGAATCAAAATAAATGAATGAAGCTGAAATAAATTTCCAATTTCCAATTTCCAATTCCACCCTAATTAATAAATAAATAGTTGCATTAATTATCATAATTATACTGTAATTATATCCCATTCGACATGTATAACTAATTTACTTGTTGACGAAAAACCATGAATGAAAATGGAAAGTCGTGGAGGAGAGGGAGTAACAGAGAGAGAAGTTTGTTTACCTGGTAGTGAAGAGCATGCCGAGGGCAAAGCTGAAAATGGAGAAAATTATAATCAATTTAGCTGACACTTTCCCACGACGATTATTTTTCATTTCTTCGATTCTCAATTCTCTCTCTGTTTTGTGGGTGCGGAAGTTAAATGTTGGGGGAGAAAATAGATAGAGACAAAGGGGTTGTATGTATTTATTCTTGTTAATCTCTGAATGGAATTTTGAAAGTTAGGTCTGAACGTTTTATTGGAGAAAATATGTAAGAGGGACGACTTGCAAATTGACGGATAGTTGTCAACTCCATGCTAAATTACTCAAGAATCAGTCAATTCTCCTAATTTCTTCTCCGCAAAACTCATATTTTAGTCACTTCAAAACCCATGTTTTATAAATATACTCATTAATACTCCCTCTGTCCCAGTGGCGGACCCATGATTTTTTTTGAAGGGAGAGCAAAATTATTTTTATTAGTATAAGGGGGCAAGAAAAAAATTTAGTGTATTTTTTCCTTCACTAAAAGGGGGGCAAATATTAATTTATTACACTAGTTAATTTAAAATTTACAAAAATTACACTAGTAAAAAATACATTTTTTTAGCAAACGGGGCGGCGGCCCCCTTACCCCAAAGGGTAGGTCTGCCATTGCTCTGTCCCTAAACCAGTGTCCGATTTTAGGAAATTTTTATCCCAAAATGAGTGTTCATTTTAATCATAACTTTGTCCCTAATTTTTTTTTAGTCAGTCTTATGAAAAACTTGTTTTACACTAAGAGATGTGTAAAACCTGTTTTGCATTAAGAGATTTTGTTTTACATTAAAGGATGAAAACAAGTTTTACACTAACACAAGTGTAAAACAAGTTTTTCTCAAGATTTTCACATTTTTTTTTCTTCCAAAATTTGGCATCTTTATACTTGCAATGTATTTATTTTTTTTGTAATGTCATTCAAGTAAACAATTTTTGCAACGTTCTCACTCTATGGAAGGAGCCCTCAATTTTCTAACGGAAGTTGAGAACATGTCTTCATGTAACTAACACCCATTAACTGATCTTCTCCCTCCTGGGTCTTAGACAAAGTGGGATTTTTAGTCAAACCTGATTACACTTTGACTAATAATTTAAATAAAAAATAATTATCATATTTAATATCTGAAAATTGTTATTGAAAATATTATGAATCATGATACAATAACAATTATTAAATTTTCACATTGTTTATTCTTTAAATAATTGTCAAAGTGCAATCAAGTTGACCAAAAGTCCCACTTTGCCTGGGACGGAGGGAGTATGTGGTTAACAAAATTTAACGATTATCCATTGGTGGGGAAAATGAATAACACTTGGTAGAAACTCTAAAATTTACGAAACAATAGTTGATTTGAACTAGAGACCACCTGGACAAACTAAATCTGAAAGTGTGAAGTATATCACACAGTTTTTTTGTGTTTTGGCTTAGTTTAAAAATCTCTGCGTAAACTAAGATTTGTTACTTTTCTTGTAAATATTTATTTTAGTCACTAACTTTCTAATTGGTTATTTAGTGTTGTGTATATCTTTAGCAGTTTTGTAGGTATCTCTCAAAGGATTGGAATGACTCAAGTATGGAAAGGATAATTGACGTATTCTGGGAAGATCATCTCAATATCTTCACACGAAATTGGAGTCTTCATGAGAACCAATCACGGACGAGTTTTGCTCTGTATAAATAAGGAGAGTCCGTGAACAATTCTTTTATGCAGTCTGATAGAAGAGAGATTCATAATTCTAAGGAGAGTGCAAACATCTTGAGTTTATAAGTTTCAGTCGAATACAAGTTGTCTTTGGACTTGTATTCTTGAGTGCTTAGGTTTTAGTCATTCTCTTAATTTCTGTGTGTATTGAACAACCATATAAAAGTTTTAATAAGAGAAGTTTAGTTATCTACAACACTTTGCTGTAGATAAGTGTTAATTCTGTGTCTTTAAATTATTTATTCCGCTGCTTGTGTGTTGGTGTAATCGGTTGTGTTTTCACACCAAGATTCACACCTCTACTCTGAATTGTCCTACTATCCTAGCTATCTAAACTTTCAATTGGCACCAGATCCTCTACTTGATATACTGAGTGTGATCCAGAAAGGATAGTCATCATGGATGGTTAGTTAAGTCAGTATCGTCCTCCTATCTTGGATGGTACAAACTATGCTTTATGGAAATCCAAAATGCGTGTCTACATCAAAGCAATTGATGAAAGGGCATGGCGGCGTATTATAATTGCATGGACTCCTCCTAGAATTGAAAGTAAGGCTTCAGAGGCTGAATCCTCTTCTGAGAAAGTCTACTTTTCTAAACTGGAGAAGGACCGGACAACTGAGGAAATAACCCTAGAAAATTATAATTCCAAGGCTTTGGGTGCTATATCCAGTCATGTCGATGAAGCTTTGTATAGACTGGTCAGTAATCAAAGCATTGCTAAAAATGCTTGGGATATTCTTCAAGCTCATTGTGAAGGAGATGAAAGAGTTAAGGGCACTAGGTTGAGAATACTCATGACAAAGTTTGAAAACTTAAGAATGTCAGATACTCAAGATATCAAAAGCTACTCTTCTAAGATCAAAGATATCTCAAATGAGTGTCTCACCCTAGGTGAACCCATCTCTAATGCTAGGTTTGTAAGCAAATTGCTTAGAACTGTCACTGAGAAATTTAACATAAAAATTGCTGCTATTGAAGAAGCCAATGACACTGCTACCATGTGTTATAACTCTCTCGTTGGTAAATTAAACATATTTGAAATGAACTTGGCTATTCAACAGCAACACAAGGCTAAGAATATAGCCCTTGCTACTGCTCTCGCTAGTGTGTCTAAAGTTCCTAAAGAAATTGAGGAAATCTCAAAGGAAATCGATAAATCTGAATTGGAAACAGACGACGTTGCTTTGTTAACCAAAAAATTCACATCCTTTTGAAAAATTAAAGAGAGAAAAATCAAAGTAATTCACTTTTTAATAGGCCTAGAAAAAAAGAAGAGTGACTCTGTTCAATGTAGAGCCTGCAAAGGTTTTGAAAATGAGTGTGCCAATACTCTAAATAAAAAGGGCATGAGTCTAACTGCAACCCTAAGTGATAGTGATGATGAAGATGAGACTGCTCATTTGCCAGTCATTGACTCTGAATCTCAACATTACTTAAATTCTGATGATCATGCTAATGTTATCACATCTGGATTCACACCCTCTGACTCTGTTCTAAAATGTTTCAATTTTACTACTAGTGGAAAAACAGAGGAAGATGAGGGTGAAGAAAATTTTAGATAACTTCATGAAGCCTACACGAATCTCTTTGCTGATTGGGAGAAACGTGTAGAAAAAATCGCTATTTTTGAAAAAGTAAACCAGAAACTTCTTGAAGAAAACGAGTCTTTAAAAATAGAACTTGAAAGAGTGTCTAAGGAAAACTATGGACAAAAGGAAGCTATAGGAAAATTGGAGGTCACCATCACCAAAAGTGAAGTAGAACTTGAGAAAATGAAATCTAAGCTTGAAAAGGCTGAAGAGACATTCACTGTTGGATATGCTTATTAGTTAACCCTCCTATTTATGTTAGAATTGATTGATACCAACACCTAAGTTTATTTTAAGGACTTTAGGACCCTATGTAAGAAGTTTTATAACTTCAATTTTTAGCTAAGTCCTCTTTATAGACTAGGCTTAGTGATTAGGGCACACTTTGAATTTGAGGTCTCACTTGCAAATGACTAAGTGTGATGCGCATGACTTTCATGCGCAGCACCCATTTGCGCACTCAATGCGCATGGCATCCATGCGCGCACAGATTTACCTTAGTCAATTCTCTCATTTCCTGACCTCACATTCTAGAAGCTTGGAAAGCGTCAAGTCAAGCTACGCTTTTTGGAATGAGCCAAAGTGCTGATGTGTACATACGACAAAACAAGCAAACTCAGCATACACGTAGATGGAGACGCGCCTCAGTTTGAAAATTCAAAATGAAGACAGTTGTCATCCTTATAGAAAAAGTTTGAATCTTGTCCTGGCTATAAAGGACACCTGCGCACCAATCACATTGTGCCAGCTCATCGTCCTTGCTCAGAGATCCAACGGCTAGTTTTTGAAGCTCCACTATAAATAGCCTTGTTCATACTCATTTCCAAGCTGCTTGTGTTTTTCTTTCAGAAAGAAACTTTGAAGATTGCTTGCTCATTTCCAGAATTCTCAAGAACAACCTTCATACCTTCATACCTTACTAAGCCCAGATCCCAAAGCCTTGTAACACTAGAATATCTTGTGCTCTCCATCTTATAGATTTATAGAGCCCAGATTTTTGACACACACACACCTCTTGAAGTTCCGATCTCATCGATCATACTTCTAGAGATACACCGGTTTTGTCTAGGATTTGTCGTTCATAGATTATATATCTTTGAGTTAGTTTTGTTCTAAATCGTTGTAATTTGTAACACTCTCTCATATTATAAGATATCCATTAGAAATCCAAGACTAACCATCTTGGTAGAGGACGTAGATCTTTTCCCGATCGAACCTCTCCAAATAGCTTGTCTTGTTATTGTGCTTTTCATTGTAGATTGTCTTGCACTTTTTGTATTGTGTTTGTGTGCTTTCTGCCTTAGTTCCATTTTGCTCCACTCTTTAAGCCAAACTTAGTGCGTGCATTTTTACACTACTGCGCATATACCTACGCATTAGTGATTGCTTTAAGTTTCCATTGTGCATTTCACACTCTTGTTGCGTGCTATACTTAGCCAAAATTAGAGCTGTGCGCATTAGCCATTGATTTGCAAAAGGGTTTGAAAAGAATTTTAAAACTCAATTCACCCCCCTCTAGTATTTTTCATACCCTTGTTGCCCCTTTGGGACCAATAAGTGGTATTAGAGCTGACGCCTTTATAAAACGTTTTTTTTTCCAAGCTTAACATCTTGGGTGCCGATTCGAAATGGAAAACTCAAAACATATGGCAACTGCTAACTACACACATGTTCCTATCTTTTGATGAAGATCATTTCGACGTGTGGAAGTTCAGCATTCTGACCCATCTCAGCTCAATCGATGAAAGGCTTCATGACACCGTGGTTTTATGGACCTTACATCCCAATGAAAGCGAATCCAAATCCGCGCACAAACGCTGCTCAACCGTCAATTCTGAAACCAAATGAAGAATGGACTGAAGAAGAAATAAGAAGAGTTGCAAATGATGGGAAAGCTACAAACATTCTCCTATGAACTCTAAGCACAGCTATGAAACAACAAGTCATGCATTGTGCTACCGCCAATGAATTATGGAATGCTATTGAAGAGCATATCGAAGGAGACACTGTCTGCAAGGAGAACAAGAGATACAAAGTACAAAAGAGATTCAAAAATTTCTCTCAACTCCCCGGTAAAACCTTAAGACAGACTTATGAACGTTACTGTGAAATTATCAATCTCTGTATTTCACTTGGAAATAAATTCTCTAATAAGGAGTTAAATGTTAATTTCCTTGATGCTTTTGGATCTAGATAACTCCATAAGTCTAGCGCCCTTGAAGACGCTGGAACTTTGGATGATTGGACTTTAAGGAACCTTTATGCTAATCTCAAGGTTTATGAGCTCAAACTTCAGCGTATAAGTGAAACTGAAGGAAAATCAAAATCCATTGCTACGGTGGCGCAAAGAGAGGAAGCACCTGTGCCAGTACATGTTGAGAAAAGTTCTGACCCCAAAATTTCTACTTCTGAGTTATTGGATATGGATGACGAAGACTTCGCTTTATTTGTGAAGAAATTCCATAAGTTCAGAAAATTCTCAAAACCCAGCTCTTTCAGCAAAGCTCAAGGATCTACAAGCATAGCTCCTCAAAAGTTCACATGGAGCAGTAATTCTAAAAGGAAAGAAGACATTGTTTGTTTTAATTGAAGGAAACTAGGACATTTTGCATTGAGCTGCCCAATTCCCAAGTTCGAGTACATGCAGAAAAAGAGCAGCCACACTCCAAAATTCAATCATCACAAAGGAATGGTTGCTGAGGAAGAATCTCCATCAAATGATCGCAATACGTGGATTGAAACAGACTCAGAAGAAAGCGATGGAGATTCTGATGATGGACTCGTATGCTTGGTGGCAAAAGATGATGATGTTTCTGATTCTGATGATGACTTCTCAAAAGATGTTCCTGATATGAAAATCTTGAACAAACCCATTAGAAAGTCTGCAGGTCATCAAGAAGTGAAGAAGAAGAAAGGACCAACCATCAGCGAGCTCATTAAACAAGGATGTCTTACTCTAGCTCAAAGCGATGGTGGATTGTTATTTTCCAGATGTGACCTAAGCGCAAGAAGCAAACTCAGAAAAAGTGATTACATCAGACCTCAATTTGTATCAATTCCAAAAATCAATCATGATGAGGACATTGAAAAGCAAGAAAAATTGTTCAAAGAGGCTGAAAAGGTAATAAGTCGTTTTAGTGATATGAAGGAAGCTTTAGCACTAACATGTGATGAAATTTCCCAGCTTTAAGACCGAGAAATCTCTATTAAAATCTGAACTCACCCTCCTTAAGGAGCAGATAAAGAGCATGACTCCTCTTACTATTAAAAACACTTTTCTAACAGAACAGAACTCATTACTTAAAGTTCAAAACGATGAATTAGTCACTCAAATTACTGATCTTAAAAAGATTACAAATGAGTGGTCCAATTCTCGTGTCACTATGGACAACATTTTTGAGTCCCAAAAAGCCAGTGGTGATAAAGGTGGCTTGGGATTCACATCAACTAGTGAAAATTTTAAGTGTGATGTCTGTGCTGAAAGAGACAGTGAATTTACACCTCAGCAAACTCGTGAAATTCTCAAGGAAAAACATTCTAATTCAATGGGTAAAGGACAGGAACAAGTCAAGGGACAAACATTCCATTATGTCTACCCAACGAAACAATTTGGGAAAACTAAAGAGAAGGAAATAGCTACAGATGAATCATCCTCTAGCAAAATAATTATTGAAACAAGGCGCGCTCCTTCTACGAGCGAACATTATGCGCCTAGGAGCCATACGCATCAACTCCATGTGCCTCCTAGCCCTATGCGCGCTCCTAGAAAAAGAGCCCCAAAATTTCAAAAGAATTTTTTTGTTAAGGCTAATTCATCTGACCCAATCAAGAATGCTATCCCAAAGAAAAGTAAAGAGTTTGTGAAAACTCACGTGATTGGTGGTGTTGGGTATGCTTACTTCTTAACCCTCCTATTTTTGTTAGAAATGATTGATACCATCACCTAAGAGTATTTTATGGACTTTAGAACCCTATGTAAGAAGTTTTATAACTTCATTTCTAGCATAGTCCATTTTGTCGTATAGGCTTAGAATATAGGACTTGGAGCGAAGGAATGATCTTAGCAACTGTGGTTACTGCGCAGGACTCTCTGCGCAGGACATCACTGCGCAGGTCTCCTCTGCGCAGCATTCTACCTTGCACAGTTTTCAATGCATTCAGATCACCAAACTTGGAAAGCTCTCAGAAGATGTACGCTTAGTTGTGCATAAACGACAAATCCTGCACAGTCAGCAGATCCAATGGTGGAGACGCGCTCAAGAGAAATATTTCAAATGAAGACAGCTGTCAACCTTCTAGAAGAAGCTTTTGAATTTTGCCTTCATGCTCAGTCTCCAACGGCTCTAAAACACCTGCGCACCAATCACTTTGTGCCAGGTCATCAACCTTGATCAGAGCTCCAACGGCTATAAAGGACACCTGCGCACCACTCCCATTGTGCCAGCTCATCGTCCTTGCTCAGAGCACCAACGGCTAGTTTTAAGCTCTCTGCTATAAATAGCCTGCTCATCTTCATTTCCAAGTTGCTAGAGTTTGTGCTTACAAGTATTCCTGAAGTTCTGAAGTTTGCTGCTTACTATTCCCAGATTCAAGAACAACCTTCAAACCTTCATACCTTCAAACTCCTGCCCAGATCCTAAGCCTTATATCACCAGAATTCTTCGTGCTCTTCATCTCTTAGATTCATAGAGCCCAGAATTTCTGACACACACACACCTCTTGAAGCTTCGATCATATAGATTTTACTTCTTGAGAAACACCGGTTTAGTCTAGGATTTGCTCTTCATTGATTAGATTTTGATTTGAGTTTTGATTCGTTGTAATCTTGTAAAAGCTCCTCATATCAATATATATCTCATTAGAAAATCCAAGACTAACCATCTTGGTAGAGGACGTAGATCTTTCATCGATCGAACCTCTCCAAATAGCTTGTTCATTATTTCTGCTATTTACTTCCAGCTTAGTTATTTCTGAATTACTGCTTTGTTTGATCTTACCAGATTGTTGCTATTGCTGCTGTTTTGTTATTGCCTATTGCCTTAGAATCCGATTTTATCCAACAGTTTAGCCAAATCTTAGCGCGTGCGTTTTTACCCTGCGCAGTATACCCTGCGCAGTGTTGCTTTAATTTTCCGCTGTGCATTTCACACTCTCTCTGCGCGCTATACTTAGCTTATTTGAGAACTGTGCGCATAAGCCATTGATTTGCAAAAAGGGTTTGAAAAGAATTTTAAAAACGCTATTCACCCCCCCTCTAGCATTTTTCATACCCTTGTTGCCCCTCTGGGACCAACAAGTGGTATCAGAGCGAACACTTTCATTAAACTTGCGTTGTTTATCAAGCTTAACAGCTTGGGTGCCGATTCAAGATGGCTTCAAAATCTTGGGCAATGGCTAACTATTCACATGTCCCATTGCTGAATGAAGATCACTTCAAAATCTGGAAGCACTGCATGCTCACTCATTTTTCTTCTATCGACGAGATCCTCCACGACATCGTTCTTGAAGGACCCTACATTCCTATGAAGGCTAATCCTGATGCTGCTACAAATAAGGAGAATCCTACCATCAAGAAAAACAAGGAGGAATGGACTGATGAAGAAAAGAAATGGGTTGGATATGATGGAAGAGCAAGGAACATCATTCTTAGCACTCTAGACCTCTCCACGCACAATCAAATTGTAAGCGGTGGAACTGCAAAGGAACTATGGGATGCTATTGAAGGATATGTAAATGGAGACAAAGTAAGCAAGGAAAACAAAAGATTTGTGGTGCAAAGAAAATTCAACTGCTTCATGAGAAAAGATGGTGAAACCTTGAGACAAACCTATGATCGCTTCTGTGCTGTTGTAAACTCTTGTAAATCTCTTGGAACTACTTTCACTAATAAAGAAGTCAATTCTCATTCTTAGATGCGCTAGGTTCCAGATATGTGCACAAAGCAAGTCATCTGGAAGATTCTGGATTTCTAGATACTTGGCCTCTGCGCAGCTTATACGCTAACTTAAAAGTGTATGAGCTAAAGCTTGATCGAATCGACGAAACTGAAGGCAAAGGAAAGCTTGTTTCCTATGTTGCGCAAAAGGAACCTGCGCCTACTCAAACCTCAGACAAAGTCTCTACTTCCTCTTTACTCGAAATGGATGATGATGATTTCGCTATGTTCGTTAAGCGATTCCAAAAATTCAGGAAATTCTCTAAACCTGGATCCTCTAGCAAACCACCTGCTAAATTCTCTCGTGGCAGAGACTCAAAGAAAGATGAAGAATTGGTCTGCTACAACTGCAGAAAGCCGGTCATTTTGCTTCAAAATGTCCCACTCCAAAATATGAGTACATGAAGAGGAATATTGCGCAAAGATCATCAAGGCAGCGCGGGATGATTGCTGAAGAAGACTGCGCAGAAAAGGAACTGAAGACTTGGATAGAGACTGACACTGAAGACAGTGATGATGATGACTCTGAGGATGGACTGCTCTGCTTGATGGCAAATGCTGATGCTGATAGCGATTCAGACAATGATCAAGATGCGGACACAAAGACTGCGCCAAGAACAAAGAAGAAAGGTCCCACTATCACTGAACTGGTGGAAATGGGACATCTGACTCCAAGCAGACAGAATGGCAAGTACTTGTTTGCCAGAGCAGACCTATCAAAGAAATTTGTAGCTGCACCCTCACGCAAAGAATCTCTTGAAATTCCTGCTGAAATTGTAATAGAAAAGAATGACTCTGCTGCTGAGCGCGAGTCTATTTTTCAGCAAGCTGAAAAGGTAATCAAGAAATTTAACTCTATGAAAGAAGCAGTGGATTTATCAATTGGAGAAATTTCACAGCTTAAGACGGAGAAAACTCTTTTAAAATCTGAGATCACCCTCCTTAAGGAGCAGATTAAAAGCATGACTCCTCTTACTGAAATAACCGTTTTCTCACAGATCAAAATGAGCTATTTAAAGTAAGAAACGAAGAATTGGCTGCTCAAGTAGCTGATCTCACAAAGATCACTAATGAGTGGACCAAATCTCGTGTCACTATGGACCAAATTCTAGAATCCCAAAAGCTAGTGGAGACAAGGAAGGCTTGGGATTCTCAACTAGTGATAACTTTAAATGCGCAGTTTGCTCGGAAAAGGAAAAGGAATTTACACCACAGCAAACTATTGAAATTCCTAAAGCAAAGCATTCTGCTTCAATGGGTAAAGGACAGGAGAAAGTCCAGAAGACTAGAGACTAAATTTCCCATTATGTCTACCCAAAGAAGCAAACTAGAAAAGCCAAGGGTAAGGCTAAAGTTGAACCTGCGCATGACAACTCATATTCTGACTATGGTTGCGCTTCAACCTCGAATGTCAAAACTGCGCAAAAGGGTCATGCGCATGAAAGCCATGCGCCCAAACGCAAGATGCGCATTCTTAAGAAAAGCGCATCCAAACCTCAGAAAAATGATATTTGTCAAAGCAAGTTCATCTGCTCCAGTAAAGAATGCTGCGCCAAAGAAAAGTAAAGAGTTTGTAAAAACCCAATCTATAAGTGGCTTTCATCATTGTGTTGTGTGTGATGGTTTAGGTCACAAGGCTGCAGAATGCCTTTTGCGATTTGCTCCTAATGCCAGGGACGTAAAAAATCCTAAGGTCAGACAGGAGTGGGTTGTCAAAAGTTGCTAACCTTAGGACCCAAGAATAAAGGGGGACCTGCGTTCTTAATGTCTATCTTTCAGTTCTCCTGCTTTACTGCGCACTCTTCACAACCTAAAGCGCATATAATGGTATGCTCGACAGTGGATGTTCTAGACACATGACTGGGAGATGTCACAGCTCTTGAAGATGTGCATGGAAGGAAGAGGTCCCTCAGTAACTTTTGGTGATAACAACAAAGGGCAAATAGTTGGATATGGAAGAATCAGAAAAGATAAAGTGGCATTGAGAAAGTTGCACTCGTAGAAGGACTCAAGCACAAACTGCTATCCATATCTCAATTCTGCGACAAAGGTTTGGGAATGTCATTTCACTGCTACGCACTGCTACATCAAAGATGGCATATCCGGACTAAACTTTGCTCACAGGGACTCGTCAAGACTAATGTTTACATTATTGATCTTACTGCTATAAATTCTATCACTAATCTCTGTTTTGTAGCAAAGAATGTTAGTGAAAGAGCTGGCTATGGCATAAGCGCTTAAGTCATTTGAACTTCAAATATTTGGCCAAGCTGGAAGGGAAAATCTTGTCAAAGGACTTCCCAAAGTAGCTGACCATCATGATAGGAAATGCGCAGCATGCCAGCTCGGTAAACAACCTAAGCAGTCTTTCTCCAGCAAGATTGCTTCCTCAACTTCCAAATGTTTACAACTGTACACGGATCTGTTTGGACCGGTCAACCACCGCAAGCATTGGAGGAACACAAATATACCTTAGTCGTGGTGGATGACTACTCAAGATTCACATGGGTCGAAATGATGATATCCAAAGATGACTGCTATGATA